>JACXGM010009401.1:0-27579 GCA_016801145.1 Umbra pygmaea
TGTCTACTTACAGCGATTTTGAAATTCTTGAGTTTTTCTTTTAAATTCACCAAGGGTGATCAGAAGAAACAGAGCAGACACATGCAAAAAAGAGGATGTGTTCGTCAAAGCATTTCATCAGAACATTTTTCACATGGGTTTCCTTTCTATTGTCTTCCTGTAATACAGTTACATTGTAACATTAGGCTATGCTCCATAAAATATTTATTTCAAATCCACCACATACGTATAGCAAAGAATCCCCCCCCGTAAAATAATCACATTTTGTTGCTCTGGAGCCTGAAATGAAAACAGGCCGACACAGTTTTTGTTTCATTCAGCTGTATATACAACTCATAACAACCAAGTGAAAGATATAATACCAACTTGTCAGAAAAAATGAATTACAAATTAAAAAACAGCATCACTCAGTTGGAAAAAGAATCACCCCCTCCTAAAAATGACTTGTAAACCCAACCAGGTGTAGTTAATCACCTTCTCAATAGCACACAAAGCCAATTGACTTTCAACTGTGATCAGCTGTGGTCATTTTGTTTAGCTCAGCATGAAACAAGCTTTTCCTGAAGCATTTCAGTCCTTGGTAGTGCAACTGAAGACAACAAACAACCAACTATGGGTGGCAAGGCATTGTCAAAAGATCTACGGGATAAAGTTGTGGACAGGCACAAGTCAGGAGATGAATACAAAAAAAATTTGAAGGCTTTATCAGTGCCTAGAAGCACAGTGAATTCCATTATTAAGAAGTGGAAGGTATTTGGTACAACACAGACCCTCCCTCGGTCAGGACTTTGCTTCAAACTGGATGAAAGAGCCAGGAGGAAACTGGTCCGAAAGGCTACCAAGAGGCCTACAGCAACTCTGAAGCAGTTGCAGGAATTCATGACAAAGAGTGGTCATTGTGAGCATGTGACAACAATATCAAAAATTCTCCACAAATGTGGCTTGTATGGGAGGGTTGCAAGAAAAAAGCCACTCTTCAAGAAAAGCCACATGCAGTCACGACTGAGTTTTGCCAAAACGCACCTTGAAGTTTCTAAAGCCACGTGGAAGAAGGTGTTATGGTCAGATGATACTAAAATGGAATTGTATGGCCTCAACGCCAAGCGATGTGTCTGGCGAAAATCCAATACAGCTCACCATCTAAATAACACCATTCCTACAGTAAAGCATGGAGGTGGTAATATAATGTTAAGGGGTTGTTTCTCTGCAGCAGGGACTGGAGCACTTGTCAGGATAGAAGGAAAAATGGATGGGGCAAAATACTGTCAAATTCTTGAGGAAAACCTGCTGCTCTCTGCCAGAATGTTGTCAATGGGAAGAAGATTTACCTTCCAACATGACAATGACCCAAAGCACACAGCAAAACTGACCACACAGTGGTTGAAGGAGAAAAACGTGAATGTCCTTGCATGGCCTAGTCAGAGCCCAGACTTAAACCCCATTGAAAATCTGTGGAACAACTTGAAGACAGCAGTCCACAAATGGTAACCATCAAATTTAACTGAACTTGAGCAGTTCTGCAAAGAAGAGTGGTCAAATATTGCAATGTCTAGATGTACAAAGTTAGTAGAGACATATCCCAACAGACTAAAATCTGTAATTAAAGCAAAAGGTGGTTCAACAAAATACTGAAACAAGGGGGTGATCCTTTTTCCAACTCAGTGATTATGTTTTAAAAAAAAATTATGACATGTTGGTATTATATCTTTCACTTGGATGTTATAAGTTGGACTGAGAAAATACAGCTGAATTAAACAAAAACTGGTGTCTGTCTTCATTATAGGCTGCAAAACAACAAAATGTGATTTTTTTACAGGGGGGTGATTCTTTTCTATACCCACTGTAGATCTATTATTAGGCTACTCTTTGTTACAGAGTAGGCTATAGAAATAATTTCTTCCGAAAGCATAAAGAAGCAGAATGCAGAATTGTTTGTTGTTTATTAATACCTCACAAAACACCCAAAAATATTAGTAGCCAACAGAAGTTTGAAACTTGTCGAGATGTTTGTAGACAGACAGCTGGACTTCTGTGTCGGGAAAAAACTCACAGTTCTCCCTCCTGAGGAAAAGTAAGGTACTGTACTGTTGCTTGTGTAGCTTGTGCTGAATTTGGATCACCTCAAATCTGCATAGCGGTCTGCATAATGGCAAAATGTTATGACAAAAACTTCACTCCAACCTTGCGTATGCTCTGACCACGTTGACCATGTTTTGGCATTGAGTTGACACTCCTATCACCAACAAGAAAGATGCTGATGTAAGGCTAAGCCAGCTAGGCTCTGGTGTCTCTAAGAATACGCCCAATGTGGCACACTCTAAATCTGATTGGTTAAATAATATATTAAAAGTCAACAACATGGTCCCGCTTGCATCAACAGCAGAGAGGATTCAATTGAAATTCTGAAGGCCTCCAGTTGGAGACAGCACAGGTGAAAAATCAGATTGGAAAAGCTTATATTTATATGAGCTGCACTAAAAGCCGTGCAACTGAGAGAGAGAGATTAGCAATGAAATTATGTTAATAGACTGGGGATGAATGGGAAATAAATATAGCGTTAATGAAAACATATATTAAATAAATAAAATAGCATTTTTTGATTCTGACTATCTTTAGGCCAGCAGAAAAAGACTTACTGGCCCTGATGGCCCACCACTGGTTTAAAGTTTGTACAATTTGGCATACATCCTAGATATGTCTCGTCTGTTAAAATGGTAAACACATAGAAAATATTTTTTTATGCTATTCATATTTCTCCAAAATTACCATTTACTACAGTTGAGCAAATATTTGGCTCTCATAGACTCGTCCGTGCCTGCGATTGGTCCTATGGCGAACACACATCCCCTTTTACGTACCTTTTACGTACCAATAGATTGGGTTGACTGGGTTGATTTAACGAATTGATAACCACCATTGTGACATCTCATATCTAGATTGTAATTCTTAGGTATAGTGAAGCCTGGTAAAGAAATCCAGGGCATATTGTACTTGCTTCGTAGTATAGGCCCCTTTTTTGTAGAAGCACACCAAGTTTTTTAGATGCACACCCACATTATTTTTTCTGCCTACACTACTGGTTCAATTGCCTTTCTATCCATTCTATTTCTATGGGTGAACATAGGGATGGGACAATATGAAAATTTCATATCACGATTATAGTGACCAAAGTTATCACGATTATCAATATTATCACGGTTTTATTAAACTGTAAAAAAAACTGATACACACACACACTGACAATATGTCAACAAGTTTTATACTTGGAAATCAACAAACAACAAATACAATTAGCAGCTATAAGCACTTTTATTTTACTATAGTCTACCATTTAGTACTAAAGCCTACTATCCGATGTGATATCACAATGAATTCCCCATAAATTGATGACAGATAATCTTGTTAGATTTAAGCAATAGCTTTACCATCTGCTGAAGTAAACGAAAGGGCTAGTTAGAAGGATGATTTTTCACCTATGCTCTGAATTTGACTCTGTAATGGCATATTCACGTAAAACATACATTACATTCATTGCTAATCATTTGATTTATTGTGATGGCAAACAGAGTACCATCAATAAACTATATATACACTATAAAAAATAGTCATATTCCTGATACTTGGTAGACTACCAGTTGCTGGCAGGAATATTTTTTGCCTTATAGGCGTTAACTTACATGGTGGCTTGAATACTGTGCCAGTATACTGTGACTATATCTGTGGATGGTTCCCATTGCCTGCTGTTTTGAATCTCTCAGATGAAGGAATTGAGTTGACCGTGTGTTAGTTTTGTTTTGATGTCGCGAGCGGCAGATGTGTACTGAGAGTCGCGTGTTGGAATGCATTGTCTGACTTTGTTGAGGGAGAACAGCACACATATCGTTTGAATGTTTGGATTTGGTTAAAGAGCAATGTCTTTGAATTATATTTGCAAGTTATTTATATTCATTATATGAAATAAATTGAAACGTATCTTATGTTCTATTTTGCCTGCAGCATTTTTATGTGGGCACGATAGACTGATCTTAAGTCTGCTGTAGAATCGCGACCAGCAGTTCAAATAAACTACTGAATAAAAGTAACTCCACGATCCCTGGCTCTTGAGTCAGTAGAAAGAAATGTTGCAAAGTAATACATGGCTCCACTACACTTGCGCTAATAAAACACAGAACGAGATTAACTGCTCAAACCCACTCTCACGTACTGAAAAATGCGCAATCTAATAGGTACTGATCACAAGTAATACATTTTACTAAACAAAACTGTAAGGACACAAATAAAATATATGTTATATATTAGCTAAGTATATTAAATATATTAACAAGACTCAAACTAAGCTAACTAACGAACAAAGTAGTGTGTTGCTGTGAACTCATGGAGGCTCCCGCATTTAGCCTACCTGCTATTACTGTAATCTTGCAGCTGTTGCTAACTAAAATGTTGCACAGAGAAAGCGTTTATGGCTTCTTTCGACAAAATACAATGGAACAAAAATAGCAAGACTGCCGCAATTGTTTAAGACCTTAGAAAATGAGATTTAAGACTTAAAGACCTTAAATTCTGGAAAACGATATTATGGCTATTTAAGACTTTAAGAATCTGCGGACATTAATCACATTCAATATTTTATATCCCTGAATTTATTTCTGTGGTAAAAATAAAAAAATAAAAAATAAACAATACATTATCCCTTAAATGTCACCCTTAATATTTTGAACATGTTCGTTCGTCTTGGCTCAAATCTACTTGCTGTTAAACTTACCATCCGGATACTTTGTGTTAATTACAAGTGAGATAATTAAATATTTCATCTCGAATCAATATTGTTTGTCCAATTATTTGCCCAAGTTAGTTTTGGTATTGAAGTAAAAGTTTATGCATTCGCTGTATAACAGTGGCTGGTTGTCACGAAGAGGACAGATTTGACGTGCTTCCCCCTTTTGCAGCGAATTTCCTCTGCAGACAGGGTGCCCATCCTCGATTAAATTGCCATTAGGACTCTTGTAATAGCCAAAATATGACCACATCTCAGATTTTGTCCTCTTGGATGGATGAAAAATCTCCCCAGCGCTGTCACTGCCTTCTGCCTTGACTTCTCGTGCAAAAAACAACATTGCATACGCGCACCTGCGTCAGACTGATTCTGGCTAGACAGGATTTACCGTGAGTTTTCAAAATCACGGTAATCAAAGACGGTTTTAATGAAAATTAAATTTTAAATGGTAATATTAACCGTACGGACATTTTATTGTGGTTTACCGTGAAACCGGTAATCGTCCCATCCCTAGGTGAACAGTTGCCACAAATGAACTTTACACAGGTCATCATCTCTGATATAACAACGTTCAATTACCTCTCTTGGACGTTTCTTTTGACAGTCTGCTGGAGTGATTATTTATCGTGCATTACTCCTTTTTTGTTCCTCTGTCTCTATTCCATCCACATTGCTTAACATGTTAGCTAATAACATTCCATCACTCTTCCTTCCATACCATAATGGCTGTCTCAAAGCAGCACAACAAAACCACGTTGTGTTGCAAAGCTATACAACAATACAGATCATCAACAAATTTTCCTGCCAAATAAACGTGGTCCTATTTAACTTCGAAGCCAGTGGGGACATATCAACTAGAGATGTACAGATGGGCTATTATTTGATCCGCATCACAAAACTCATCATACGTCCACTATTCATCAGCAATATTTATGACCAAGTTTTCAGAGCCATATATAGGGATTTTGGCCAACTAGGGGATCAAGTGTTCTGAGCTATCCCGTTATGCAATTGGTACCGAGGTGGTCAAGTGTTTCGTGGACTCCATGTTGGAGCCCAACATTCAGCTGATTCCCATTAAAATAGTACAAGGAATAGTAGAAAGATTTAATAAGTTATTTAAAAATGAGATAAATCACAGAAAAAATGTCACAAGTTCCCCCATGAACGAGAAAGGCGAAAAGTGAGGGAGCCCGTATGTGAAATTAATGTGTTTTTAAGGCTAAAATATGGGAAGGGTTTATCGATGTCTGTTAATAATAATAATAGCCTAACAATGCAGTAGACTACATTACAATGCAGCACTGGTTACAGTTACAATTTTCACCGTTGAGTAATTTAACCTGTCCTCGGCGATGGATATGCACTGGAATATTTCTGTAAGGGCCTTTTCCATATTGACAAACGTTGATAAGAAAATGTATGTGCCTGTTTATAGTGAAAATAAGCGATGTATTTCAAGATAGCCTATTTGCCCCATATGGTTACATTGTAGATTCATCTGAGGATGTTCTCCACAATATGGCGCCCATGATTTGAGTTGGCCTATATACGGCTCTGCAATTTTCAAAGCCGCACCCGCCCGCCATTCGGTGGTAACAATATTTAAAGGTACAATATGTAGTTTTCAAAAACAATAACAAAAGACGCACTTTGCATTAAAAAAGCAAACATCACCATACCTATATTAAATATATTTCTTAGTTGTGTAATTACATTATCCTAAATGTTTCCACCAACTTTCAAACACAGAGAAATTTGTTAATTAATTAGAAGACACAAGATGTTTCATTTTGTCTTCGTCGATGGCGTCATATAACCTTTGACTGCATAGTTGCTCTAAGTTCCAGGGAACCGCCAAACATAACGTGAATAAAATTATAATATATTTAACAATACATTACTTTGTCAGTGAAAATTTTTTCTGCCGTATATGCTAGATTGGAAGGTTGTCATTGACGACGATAACAAAACCCATGATCCCACGCTACTTCCCGACGTCACCCAAGTACATCTTTTGCTATTGTTTTGATTGAGACCCCTAGCCATAGATATCCATTATAAAGGCTAGATGACTTGTGGCTGAGTCTCTTACGTCATCACCGGCGGCCATCTTGTCACTGGCAAGCTTGGTGGGCTCTATGGTAGGCCTACCTAATGTAAGGTGAGTGATCGCAAATACTCTTATCTCGCTGAAATCTTGACGGATTTACAAACGGTTTAGTTTCTTACAAATGTTATTAACGTGGCTATTATTCTGGATGCTTTATATATAATATGCAATTTTTTCAAAAAGTGTGCAGTGTCATAACTACAGTTCTGACATTTTTAACAAACCAAACCGTTTGAAAATCGGTAGAAAATTGAGCATGTTATGCTTATTTCAAAGTACATGCACCATTAACACACAATGTTATGAGTAAGCGAGCTGTCTGTGGCAAGATGGCCGCCAAGTGCAGACGTCAACCTCCATTGGCCAGCAGCGCTGACGAGACATCTAGCCTTTATAATGGATATCTATGCTCCTAGCAGTCAAAAATTACATATTGTACTTTTAACAATATATATATATATTTTCATTTGATTGGTTCAAATGAAAAAAAATGCTAGTGTAATTTCTCCAAAATGTTTTTTTTTGCATATACACAGTTTACCAACATGTCTTAATTACTATCACAAAATATTTTAGATGGTTAATAACATATATTCAGAGGTTAATAACATATATTTTTTATTTTTACATTGTGCTTGTGCTTTAATGCTTTTTTTTTTAGAAGACACTGTCTTCAAGCAGTGGTACAGGAAAATTCGCATCTTTCAAGAAGACCATGATTTTTATGCAGGACAATACTCCATCGCATGCATCAAAGTACTTCACAGTGTTGCTAGCAAGTAAAGGCCTTAAACATGAAAGAATAATGACCTGGCCCCCTTCCTCACCTGACCTAAACCCTATTGAGAACTCCAGTGTTAATTATCCAGATCAATGTAAGTGTAAATGTTCAATTGCACTACCTAACTTAAAATAAATTACAGAAACTTACTGGCAAAAACTGGCCAGTAATGCTGTAAATTAATTTATGACAGGAGCTCTGGCCAATTACTGTAAGTTTTACAGTGTGGCAGATGGCATACATGTTGCAATGACCTTTCAACACTTCCTGGAAATATTAAACTTTCCTGGCCTGTATATTTACCAGAGTTCAGGAATTACCCACTGAGCATGTTCAGCATGCCCTGGATCAATGTGTATATCCATTTCCAGACAATTTCTTGCACCCTAAGCCATTTAAAAATGCAGTCAGATTTTTGGCCTCTGGTTGTGTAAGACGTGCCTATTGTCACCAAACCACTTGGGTTCAAAAACTTTTTCATGGCCAACTGAGGTATGACAGTGATTATGCACATAAACAACTTATTAAAAACATCCAGGCCAAAATGGATTAAACAAATATTTTCTAAAGTAAAACTTTTTTTGGGTTACATTTCAATATCAAAACCACTACTTAATAAATAAATAAATCAAACTTGGGCAATACAAAAAGGTGAGAACACTTTAACAGCCAAGAAAAATTGCAATTTATTAATATTGTCTGAAAGACACTCCATAACTCCTGGAAACATATTTTTGCTCCCGGTGCATGTCATTAACAATCACATTCTATGAGGAGAAAGAAACAACATTTAAAAGCCACAACTTTGTATTTCAGTACAGACATTTTTCTTTAATGTATTTAAAATAAAAAGGCAGAAGGCAAAGTACCCCCTCCCCCCACCCTCCTTACAAAAACCGTACAGCCTTAAAAGTCATGGGCTTTTTCTCAGTATAACCCACAGTGCTTTAGCAGAAGGATAAGCGCTCATTGGTTAAGAATTACACAGCATGGCGATGCAATGCAAAGTTTTGCCAAAAGTATGATGACAATGATAATGATGAGGGAGGAGAAAATCGAACATAGCAAATTTGTAGCACAACAAAAACACACCCCTACATCAAACCCTGAACCCCAGAGTACAAGTCCTGGGTCCCAAGAGAAAAGCAGGCTTGGACTCTCACCTCCTGCTTGTGCATAGATCATGATCCTTTAAAACCAGCTTTTTTTCATCAACATCAATTTGTTTTCTGAAAACCATCTATTTGACATTAGAATCTGTTCACTCATACCTGCCACAGGAATAGAGACATGAAAAACAGGATATATTAATGCACAATGCTCCTGAACTTTACAGGATGGAACCTCAATGAAAATACAATGGTAAAACATACAACATCCTATCAATGCCTTTTGACAATAAATCAATCACTTTTGTTTAAATGTAAAGCAATTTCTACAGATTTGACATGTAAAGCACTACTTGTTTCAAAGTTCATTTTCAGTCTTATTTGGTAAATATGTAACTGCTACGGATTTCTATAAACAAATGGTATTTCATTCTATTGAAATCCATAACCTTCAGTGCTTGGAGTTATGTTTCATCATTACTGTATTTTAACTTTCTGTCATACACATAAAAAGAAAATAAAGTAAATGGTGGAGTTGGTACTCTGGAAATTCTGGCCTTCCTGAGACAAGATCCACATCTTCTATGAGTGTGCAAGATAGTGAGCAATTTGCGTCGTCTTTTTACAAGACAATATTCAAATAAATCAAATCAATACAGTCTGTCGACATTAAAGATAAATTAAAATACGACACAACACTGATTATTCCCAGAGTTCTGAAAGTAGCATAAATCTTAATTTTGCAAAGTTTTTATGTTCATAGCTATTCATTTGATGGAAGATGGAATTTGTCCTTTTTTAACATTCCCCGTTATAAATTCCTTTTTCCTTTAACTTCAGACAAATGAAATGTTTGTAAACGATGGGTGGCTTTGCAATAAAGAAAATAAAACAGAAAAGATAGGCACCTCTGAAATGAGTTTTGTAACAAACTCACCTCCTCACGTTCTCCCTTTCCATTTCTCCATGAAGTTAAGATAGGGATCTAGTACTACTACTACTACTACCACCTATGGCCACAATTCTTAGATTTTTTTCTTCATTTTCTTTTATTTAATTTTTTTATATATATTTTTTATTTTTATGTAATCAGAACAAAATGGTGCAATACTCAATGATAATCCTTGTTTAGGATTACTCAACAATAAAAGCCACTATAAGGTAGATAAACATTTTATAGATAAAATTAAAACAAAAAAACAACTTTCCATTAAGTCCTTGAGTAAACATTTACACATGAATTGTCACAACTCCCCTCAGTACTTAGTCTCGTTTTTTTCCACGATTAGCTGAGTGAGGGGTAGAAGACACTCAGTGCAACGTTAAAAGATAATAACAAATGCTTATCAGATCATAGTTTCTTGACAAGCAAAATAAAACTGAATAAAAGAATAGACAACAACGTCAATACAACATACTGAATGGAAGATAACAGCAGACCAAAGCCTGCTAAGCACAGTTGTTTGCACACATCCTCAAACATTTTGACTTTCAAGCACACAACAAAGATGATTTTTGCATTTTTCCCCCAAATATTTATTTTTTATTTTAACGTATTATTTATTTAACTAATGTCCTCAAAAAGCTCTGATCAGACATTTTTTATTTTTTTTATTTTTTACAAAAAAAGACTTCACATTACATTATTGGCGCTCCTTGATTCAAGTATTTGCGTTTATATTTTGTTTTGATATGTTTAATGATCCGTTCCTCTACTGGGAAAGTATGCATTCTGAAACATGTGATTTCAGGTTGGGTGGTTCAGACTAAGTTTGAAGGACAAATATGCATACAGTACAAGCACTTAAAGGTACTGTAACATGTTCATTAAACCAGAAGTGCATATCCAACTCCAGATGGGATTCTATCCACTTCGTATCACTTACTTGCGGGGGGAAACATATTGCTCATCTTCACTTTGTTTTGAAGCAAGACCTCCTAAAAGTAGAAAGTTTCAGAGGTTGTGTTCCAAGATGTCCGTCTATGGATGTGCTACCACACACCATATGTATATACACATATGTATATATCTCTATGTATGTATTAATTGAGCTGTTGAGAGCATGCCACTCAGTGCTGGTGCAGCAGGGGGACCCCCCCACACTGAGTGCACGCTTGGAGGCCCCCGCCCGGCTAATGGGTCTGTCTGAGCTTGAATCAAGGCAGTTACAGAAACAGGCAATCGTGATTTTTGCTAGTGTGCTGCAGGACTCCGAACACTGTCCCGAAAGGTAGCCTTTTCCCGTTTGAGTTTTTAAGACTTTTTGTACCTCTTAAACTGCACCCCGTCTCATTGCCTACCACAGATGCAAGTGAGGCAAGTACGGTGTGCTGATACAGTGGGCCCATAGCCATCTGGGTCTGTGGAAATTTACAGTTCTGTGGGCCCGCTTTAAGCGGAAACACTAACAAAGACAATAAATACAGCATCCACAAAAAGGCACCCCAGCCGGCATTCTACACTCCCTGGATGATGGAAGATAAGAGGTTGCTGGCCTGGAGACGTTTCAGCTAGAAGTGCAGAGCTTTAGGTTTAACATAACATTATCATAGATTACTAATGTTTTATTTTTTTTATTATTTTTTGTTAAATGTTTTTTTTGTAGTTTTTTGTCAAACTCCATATTAAAAATGACATTAAAATGCAATTACCTTCTCATTTTTGGTTTAAAAAAATACGTACCCGGGATTACCCATCAAACTGACTGTGCACTGTAGCATACTCGGAACCCCGAAACTCGTAAAGATTTTCTCCTCAACTACGGGGTCGTTTCCCACAAAGATTAGGTGCATTCTAAATGGAATCCTTATCCCCTATATTATGCACTACTACATAGTGAACAGAGTGTTTGTGAATGAGCGGTGTTGCCCCCGACCATCTGTTGCATCCTTCCTGTCCCCACCACTTCCATCAAAGTGATCAAACATCCTCCGACCTGCCAACTTCTTCAACTTGTATTCCTCTAACTCTTGTATTGGCACATAGGACAACATTGGCATCATACATGCAGAAAGGGCCTTTACATTGTGTCAGTAGAGCCGGCCCAGTGGGGAAAGGATTTCATTACTATCTCGTTCCCAACTGCTAGCCTATTCTCCAGCCGTTATGGCTGTGCTTTTGCATACTGCTGCACTGTTTGCCTTTTAATTAGTGTATGCATTGGCTCTCACACACTACAGCAAAAGGACATCCATATTTAGAGAGCTGCATCTTTCGTAATGTCGTCTCCTCCTACCCTGAGATCAAGCTGAGGAGACCAGTCTTCGCCAGCAGCACAGTTAAGAGAGTAGGCCACCAAGCCTACCCTGCGGATGTACTACTGCCCCCTACAGGGAGTGTGAGATTGGAAATATGACAGTGTTGTGGTTTAAACCCAGCTATAAAAACCAGGAGCGGCCGTGTTGCTCAAGGGCACAAACAGCAGGTGGTTATTGGGTCTAGCTCTAGGCGTGCTCATTCCTATTGGTCAGGATCGGCAGGTTGGTTTAAAAAGGGCCCCCGACCTCTAGTTTTTCTTGCATAGAAACAGAGGGTGTGTTCTGTTTATATCTGGTCAAGGTGGAGGCCCAGGAGTCGATGTGGAGAGGACTGGAGGAGGGTGTAGCGTAGCAGCTGTGTGAGGGGTGAGAGGGGACAGCCCTGGGTGTAGCCCAGGTGGAGCAGCTAGGGGAGGGGGAGGGAAACACTCACCCATCTGAGAGATCGTTTTGTCGAACTTAAACTTCTCCAGATGTAGTATCTACAGAAGTACTACAGAATACTGTCCAAAACACAAAGCAATGATCAATCAATTAAGATAAAAACTAATAAGAACATAGACAATCAATGACGGTCTGTAGTATTGATCCTCGGTTGCATTCAATACACAGGATGAACATACAGAGGCACCTCTGACCAAAGTGTTTCTGCATATGAACAGTGAAAGGGCATGTTTCAGGCAGCCATCATGAAAAGACCACTGCATGTAGACATAGGTAACAAATCAGTTAAAAACGATACACATAAAAAAACTAAAATATACTAACAATTAATCAACACTGGTAAAATTCCAGAAATGTGACTGTCCCTCAACTTCCAGCTAAAGTGATCTTTGTGTGAAAGGAGATGTAGAGGGTTGGCTGAGTGCTGCTTGCGTGGTCGTTCGCTAACTCCATGCTGATTGGCCAGTCTTGGAGGGAGCATGGTTTCCTGCAGGGCTGAGGGGGGTCCAATGACAGAGCTTGTTGTCAGCCCAGGAGTTAAATGCTGCAGAGGGAGTAGCCTAGCATAGCGACTGTTGCCATGGACACCACAGCAGAGGCACTCAGTAGACCGTGTCCTCCCTCAACCCCACTCCGACCAACCACCTGGCTGAAGACTGGTAACGTCGCATGTCTAGCGCCTCCAGACAAGAAAAAGGCTAAACATTTCAGAGTAACAGTGATATTCACTTTGATATAGTTGAAAGAAAGTGTCCTTATATATATATAAGGACACTTTCTTTTGTCCGACACATGTAGATTTCAGTTTTTGTTAAGTTTCCCTTTATCCTGCTACCCTTTCAAAGTCCATACCAGTCCTTGGACCAAAGAACAAACTTAAAACACAACCCAAGTTATTTCCAAGTATACAGTACAAAAAAACGAGCTTGAGTCTTTGCTTCTTTCTTTTTTTAAAGCTGCTCCATTTTTCTGATTTATTGGATTGCAAGTTGAAGCGTTCGCTCTCTTCGTAAGTGCTATGATAAAACCCTTTGAAATAGAAAAAGGTTCCTTAGGCTCATGTTTTTGTACAGTACCAAATGCAAGGAACACTCATTTAGAGCTACTGCATTAGGAGAAACCCCTCTTATTTGGTATTGTGCCAGATGCCCCTGTAGACAATCCCATGTCTCTGTTGGGTTTGGCTGTGGCAATGCAGAGAAGTGTTTTCTGATGGTGCTTTCTACCCCAGTTCACTGTGTACATGATGATTTCCACGTTTAAAGTATGGTTGGAGAACAATCGTAACCAATCCACGCTCCTCTTCTGCATTAGTTAGCCCAATAAGAGTCTTTTAATAAGGGGCTTGGTGGGAATCAACGGTTTGAGAAGGTTTCTGTAGTTCCAAAGTTCTACGCTTTGATCAACAAAGACAAAACATTTCTCTGCAAAAGAGAAGAACAAAATTAAAGAAATCCACTCCCGTTTTGACTTGAGTGTGGACGGAAGGAGAGTCTGTGGCTTATATTGCACAATGTAACTGTCACGTTAAGGTGAAGTTGTTTTCCAGAAACTGGTGGACCGTAATCAGAGGGTAACTATCTGAATTGATGAATAATGCAGAAAAAAAGCACCTGTAGTCCTGCTAGATGAGTATAGTTGAAGTTGTAGTTCTGAGCAGTGGTAATTACAACTCAGACATGAATGATTAGGTGCCATCAGACAAACTCATGTACACACAAAACACACTCAGCTAGGTCGGTTCACATCTCGTCCTTTTCTCTCAGCTTATGTTGTGATAGATATTATAAAAATGCAACTGGATATACAAAAGGAACAAAAACAGCAGTGTAAAATCCCTTCAATAACAAACAAACGACCAAAAAACTGAAACAGGTTTAAACTGATGATTGGTTGGGTCAGCTTTGACAGGTCTTATACTGCTGAGTGACTGTGGTCGCATTCATTAGTGCACACCGCAGCAAAACCATTAGCAACAGATAAGAAAATGTTTTTTTGTCTTCAGGAAATCCTTCTTTGTTTTCGGGTATGCTTGCTTAGGTTTTATTTCTAGTGAATACGACCTTGGTTGATCACACTTGCCCTGTTCCATTTGCTGGCTCAGAGATGGGAACTGTGCAAGTTTTTAAACATATACATTTCTTTTTCAGTTTCGAAACAATGGAAAAGGCTTGAGATTGAAGGACCTGGACCGGAGTAGAGCACTTAAGGCTAATATTAGTGCTTAGAACTAAATGATAAAATAAGTAAAGGTATTTCAACCACGTCATTGGCCACAGGCATGCTGGGAATGGTTGTTTTGTATGAATTTGGACTTTTGTAGGGCAAAGGAAAGATTCAAAATGGCAGCTTCTTCGATTGCTTCTCCTTAAAAACACTTCAAACAAAATGTCAGCGATTTAAACACTCCAGGTTTACTCCTCATTGAGTCTTTTCGGGCCTTTAATTTTTGTTTTCCTCCAACGTTTATCAAACACTAAAAAACGAAATCCCCTTAAAGAAAAAAGACAAGAACCGAAGGGCGTAGGGGTCAGCAGTCTTTTGTCGGTGCCCACAGCCTTCCGGTTACACGATTCACAGTTTGTTGATACTGATTATCGCCACATGATTTGCTTGGTTTTGCTCCTGTTCATTGTCATTTTTTTATATATATTTTTTTCTATTATCTGGTATAGCATTGAAACATCATCGATCCTTGTGGTTAGTGTGTTGTCCTACATGGACTCTCCACTTAGAAGGTCGCCTGGCAACAGCGTGTTTATAGGGGTGGGGCTCCCGATAACACCGCGATTATCATCGCCACTGGGAGGCCCCCAAAGGCTGGAGTACTGGGGCACGCTTCCCCAAAGAAGGTCTCCACCTCCGCCCGTCTTAGCTCCCCCTCCCAGGCCACCACCGCTGCTCCAGTGATGGCCAATGGCATGCTGCTGTGAGGACCCGCCTCCTCCACCCATGCGCGTTTGATTGGTGCCGGGGTTGGGCTGCCAGCTGCTGGTGGGCGGGAGCTGCTGCTGTTGTTGTTGTTGTTGCTGCTGCTGCTGGCCTTGTGCAAAGAAGCGGTTCACTTCCTCCTCCCCGGCAAACTCAGCCAAGATGGTGGTGTTTCCCAGCACACACCTGAGGCACACGGAAAGATTGGAAAAAGTCAGTACATGCGTTGTAGATTGGAAAAAGTCAGTACATGCGTTGTAGATTGCAAAAAGTCAGTACATGCGTTGTAGATTGGAAAAAGTCAGTACATGCGTTGTAGATTGGAAAAAGTCAGTACATGCATTGTAGATTGGAAAAAGTCAGTACATGCATTGTAGATTGGAAAGTCAGTACATGCATTGTAGATTGGAAAAAGTCAGTACATGCATTGTAGATTGGAAAAAGTCAGTACATGTATTGTAGATTGGAAAAAGTCAGTACATGTATTGTAAATTGAGTATAAAAATATATTTTTCAAAAATACTGATCATTGTGTACAATAATAATCGCATTCATGGGGCTCACCTCTGTGAAGCAGCCAAAATCATAGCCAAAATAACATTCAACAAGAGACCTTATTTTATCACATTAATGGACAATAATTTAGATGCCTTAAAGAAAAGTCTATAAAATAATTAATGAACAGGGCCACAGAATAGTAGCCATAACCATTATTTCGTTAAGCTACATGTGCTAAAAAGTTTATATACCCTGGCAGAAAATGTGAAATTTCAGCATTGATTTTGACAATATGACTGTTCATGCAACAAATCTGACTGTTTTGTAAGAATAGTGACCATATGAAGCCATTATCACACAGTTGTTTGGCTCCTTTGTAAACCATACTGATAACACAAATCACCCAAATGGCCCTGATCAAAAGTTTACAAACCCTTGAATGGTTGGTCTTGTTACAGACACACAAGGTGACACACACAGGTTAAAATGGCAATTCAAGATTTATTTCCCACACCTGCGGCATTTTAAATTGCAATTAGTGTCTGTGTAGAAATAGTGAGATACTGAGCCATGGGGAGCAGAAAAAGACTGTCAAAAACCCTTTTCAGTAATAATATATTGGAACAGCATGAAGTTGAAATTGACATATAAAGATATCCAAAGCCTTGCAAATGCAAGTCAGTACTGTTCAATCACTTATTAAGAAATAGATGATATTGTGATCTCTTGATCCCAAGCCGAGGTCAGTTAGACCAAAAAAAGATTTCATCCAAAACTGCCACAAGAATTGTTTGGGATGAAAAGAAAAACCCACAGGTAACCTCGACAGACTTACTGGCTGCTCTGAAAAAAGACGGTGTGGGTGTTTTAAGGAGCACAATACAACGATATTTGAACAAAAATGAGCTGCATGGTCGTGTTGCCAGAAAGAAGCCGATACTGTGCTAGTGTTACAATATGCCCGACAACATTTTGACACGCCTCACAGCTTCTGGCACACTGTCTTTTGGCGTGATGAGAACAAAATAGAGCTTTATGGTCAGAACCATAAGTGCTATGCTTGGAGAGAAGTCAACAAGGCCTATAGTTAAAAGAAAACTATCCTCACTGTAAAGCAATGGTGAACAAAAATCCCAGAACCACACGGGGGGACCTAGTGAATGACCTGCAGAGAGCTCAGACCTAAGTAACAAAAGCTACCATCAGTAACACACTACGCTGCCCGTGACTCAAATCCTGCAGTGCCAGACTTGTCCCCCTGCTTAAGCCACAAGGCAGAGGGGAACCTTGTGAAAATTGATGGCAAGATGAATGCAGCACGTTATCATACAATACTGGCAGACAATTTGCATTCTGTATGAAAGCTGCGCATGGGACGCTCTTGGATTTTCCAGCACAACAATGACCCTAAACACAAGGCCAAGTTGACCCTTTAGTGGTTACAGCAGTAAAAGGTGAAGGTTCTGGAGTGGCCATCACAGTACCCTGACCTTAATATCATTGAGCCACTCTGGAAAGACTTTGCATGACCTGGAGGCATTCTGCCAAAACGAATGATCAGCTATTCCACCTGCAAGAATTCAGGGCCTCATAGACAATTATCACAAATGACTGCACGCTGTCACTGATGCTTCAAGGGGCAGACATTTTAACAACAATAATTTAATTATTTTCTTTGTTGCTGTGTTTTGTTTAATGATTGTGCTATTCTGTTACGACCTACAGTTGTATATGAATCCAATGAGAAGTGAAAACAAATCATTTTGCCTGCTCACTCATATTGTCTTATAAAATTGTACATCTATTGCCAATTCTCCAGGGGTATGCAAACTTTTGAGCACAACTGTATGTATTATTATGGCCTCTTTTTGTCTTAATATAACCTACTTTCTGACTGCTTAACTCACTGACTTGAACTACATTTTGAAAAATCAAAAAACGAGACAAAAACTTTTTAAACATTGTTCTGGAGAAGAACGACTCCTTGCCTACTTGGCACTATTTGACATAGATACGCTATGTTTTCAAATGTAAAATAATTCACAAGAGCCTAACCAGTTTGATGAGTGTTATTTAAATAGGTGAGCACTTAAAAACAAAACTATATGCTATACAAGCCTATTTTTGAAGATTGGTGTACTCTGTGCTCTAGAATGCAGGAAACAGACCTTTAGATATGCTGTGTGAAAAGTTGTATTTATAAATAACAAGTTAGAGTAATACATTCTGAGATATTGTTGTAGTGATTGTTCTTGATCAACAGGGTAATTAAAAATAAGTATTAAAAAAATGCAAGCGTTCAACACACTTGTTGATTCATTGTGTAATTAGGATTTATTTGGTTCTAATTTATCATACTTGTATCCATAATATGTTGGTTTATCAGAGTTGATATTCACAATCGAACTGGGGATTGGAATGCCGTTGTGAATGCCGGTAAAGCCCTTTATACGTATTCTGTTCATTATTGAACTATTTGAGCGCTTCAGTGTATTTATGACGTTCCATAACAAACTCACATTTGTTCGTTGTTTAAAATGATACTGACTGCTTAAAAGACAGATTCACACCTTACTTTAATAAAACATTTTAACCAAAAATATTGCATTATACATTATAACTGAATACTTGAGTTCTCTCATCCAACCCTCGCTGTTTAGCTCCCCCCCTATTTTGCTCCCTTCCACATTCCCACTAATCCTTTCTTGTCAGCAGCTCTGCAACTCCTTGGACAGATATGTGGGATGGTGAGGGGCGTGCACATGGTTCATCCAACCACATGCTGCCCAGCCGCCGAATATTTTCACACTGCGAATCCAACACGGAAGTCTTTATTCAGATCATGCACGTGATGATTACGTTCACCGACTATACTTTTATTGAATTTACAGGCGCCCAATCTGGTCACAATGAGTCGCTGGAGAGCGACATGGCAGGATAGATTATCTGATTTATCTAACCCAAATCCTGGGAAGTGCCATGCCTTGTGCAGGAGGGCCAGGGAAAGCCAGAGAACCCATAGTCAGGGTTGTACTGCAATGCAGCGACCTAGCCCACTACGCCACGTGGACCCCTGCTGTTTCACTTTTAAGAAAATATTTAAGAAAAAATAAAGTATATTTTACTTTATCTAGTAAATCTGTCATTAGGAAAATGCGAGATTAGCAAAAAGCATTTAGCTCGTGACAACATAGTTGCCGTTTTAAACAACTGGTGTTAATCCATAGCAATCTTACAATGTTTACTATTGACTTTCAGGTCGCAGCGCTGTCATCAACTGTTTAACACGCCTCTGGCATGCCTTTATCAGATACACCGATGTGATAGGTGCAGCTCGGCTACAAGGGCATAGTTAATGAGCAGAATTACTCAGTGCCAGATTAACTTGCTGAGCAAATTCAAATTGTGCTCTCGCGAGAACTCTGGATTTCCAGAGTAAAATTTAAATGTAATCTCATGGCCAATACGCCTGTGTTTTTAGAACTCAAGACAATATCTTTTCTGCATTTGTGCTGGGATTTTCCAAAAGTACAGTATTAACAAGGACTCTTACATGTGCAGGGATTTCTGGGCCTTGGCCGCCTCCTCCTTGGAGCTGTAGCGCACCACGGCGTTCCCCTGGGTCAGGAACAGGTGGAATGTGATGAGGGGACCGTGCTGCATGCACAGCGTTCGCAGGGTAGAGCCGTCTATCTGGGGGGTGAGGTTCCTCAGGACTAGCCAGCTGCTGGTCCTGTTAGAGCTGTCTGTGCTCCACGCGGTGCCCTCTGACAGGAACAACATCATCACATCATGAACACATCATGAACACATCATGAACACAACATGAACACAACATGAACACAACATGAACACAACATGAACACAACATGAACACAACATGAACACAACATGAACACAACATGAACACAACATGAACACAACATGAACACAACATGAACACGACATGAACACGACATGAACACGACATGAACACGACATGAACACGACATGAACACAGTCATCACTCACAACCCCGTCACAACGCTGAACTATCCTGATTAAAGTTTTAGACAAGTTGGGCTCTATACCCTGACCTTTGATAACAAATAAACTCACCCACTTTATTAAAACTTTCCAATATTGGGCCAGACCCCTGCAGTCTCCCCCTTCAGCACACCACTCTTGTAAAAAGTGCTGGTTTATTTGGCCTCTTGTCGGATTGATTGAGTCTGGCTGATCTTGCTGACCTCTCTCACTAACAAGGTGTTTTACCCACAGATGTGGATGGTTTCTATGACTGTAGAGTAGGCCTGCACGATAAATCGTTATAAAATCGCAATCTCGATTCATCCCTGTTCCCGATTTCATTTTAAATTACTTCGATTTTAATTAAAAATAATATATATGTATTTTATTTGCACAGACATGTTCAAGGAGTTCAGATAGAGCCTGTATCAGGGCCAAATTTAGTTCAACGTGTTATATGTCACTATTTTTAGTAGCCTACTGTACCTGAAAGGCCAGTATGTACTTTATTTTCTTTTTTGATTGAAGCCTCTATGTTTACAGGTTTGTGGTGCAATGTGTTATAGGTGCCGAAACAAATCTAAGTTTGTTACTGCCAAGTTGTTGTGTCATGGTTCATATGTGCAATAAACATTACACTTAAAAAAAAAAAATCATGGCAGAGAATCGTGATATAAATTCCAAGCAAGCAATTCATATTATTCCCCGAATCGTGCAGGCCTGCTGTAAAGTGTGAAAAACCCAAGAGTTCAGGTGTTTCTGAGATGCTTGAATCACCACGTTTGGCACCAACAATTATACCATGTCAAAGTCTTCGCCCCCTCTAATGTTTGACTGAACAACTAAACCTCTTAATCATGTCTTGAGTTGCAGCCAAGTGATTCACTGTTCAGTCTACCTAATAAATGGCTGATGAACATAAATTGCCAATTGTTAAATTACATATTTCTTCAAATAAAATTTCCCCAAAACAATTATTAATACACATTGTAGCAAATAGTTAGTTTCTAAGAAGATCATAGTTTATTTTCAACGTCAAAGTGAGGTTAGGTTTGGTTTTTAAAGCTGAAAAACCCCAACATTTCAGTTAGAACAAGAAAAGGGCCCCTAACCACAACAGGGTGTTTGTAGCTCCACCCTACTGGGGCCGGTCAGGAGAGCACTGCAGAACTCATTAAAACCACACCCAGGCAGCACCTTTGTGAAAACATGTCACCCCAAAAGGGTTAGCGAAATGTCAACAACACCATGGGTAGTATGAAGTTGACAAAGGCATAGCCATATTATGGTAGTTTGGATAGAACAACGCTCACCACATCAAGACCCCACCAAACTTTAAGTAGCTGAACTAAACCACATCCACAACTCATTTCACTTCTCTGCAATTCAATATACTTTACTGATGCTGTAAATAAAAACATGTACTTCAACCTCCATGAATTTCATATACTGTCCACACTGATGTTATCTTTTATCATCTAATGTATTATAATATATTATGTGCTCCCCACTCACTTGTACATAATATTGGATTTATATAATGTATTAAGCATGTCCCTATATGTTGTCTACAACTAGCAACACTAACTACTTTTAAGGTAAATACATGCAGTCAACTTGTGCAATAGATGAATATGAAGCAATATTGCAGATCCGTTTCTGAAAGAGCATGTCACCATGTGGGACCCAAACTACTTACTAAATGTTTAAACTAAGCCTACACTAGCACCACATACACAATAATATTAAAGGGCTAGCAAATGTCTGTATGTAGTCATATCTTCCTTAATTTTGCAAAGTGTTCTTGTGTTAATACCAGTCGAAGATCAGATGTGTTTCAGCATTGTACCTATTAGGAGATTAACGTAGGTGTCAACAGCCTGAAAGACTAAAATACATGGTGCTGTACTTCCTCTCTCCTCTTAATCAACTGTCTAACTTCCTCTTGCTGGTAGCCAACTAGGCTTAGCTGAGGTTTTGAATTCTGACTATGTGGGAGGGGTCTGCTAGAGGTCTGCGATTGACAGGTCATTCTCGACAAAACTGTTGTGCGAAGCAATCCAGTAGAGCTGCACTTTCTGAAATACTCAAACCAGCTCGTCTGGCACCAACAACCATGCCACATTCAAAGACACTTAAATCCCCTTTCTTCCCCATTCTGATGCTTGGTTTGAACTTCAGCAGATTTTCTTGACCATGTCTACATTCCTAACTGCATTGACTTGCTGCCACATGATTGGCTGATTAGATATTTGCGTTAACGAGTAACTGAACAGGTGTCCCTAATGAAGTGGAACAGTGTCCGAAAGAGTTTAGCTTAGGTTTTGAAAAACAGACCCAGTGTAGAAATCCATATAGCATATTGCAACTGACCAAATTAAGCAAGATTTACTTCAGAGACGTTTCAGAGACCACATCAGACAAACACTCTCCTGTCTTTGTCCATAATGTCACTGTTATGATAGAATGTCTTGGAAGGAAGACACCACTATTACACTTACAACATGTAGCTAAAAAATCTAAGCAAATTAACAGGTTTCTGTTGTATTTAATAGTTTCTCTAATATCTCCAGAGAACAAGCTTATGAGTAAACATGTATTCCCGCAGTTCATGCGGAAATGCATTTAGATATGGTTGAGTTTAGAGGTCGACCGATTTATCGGTACGCAGATTAATCGGCCGATATTTGGTTATTTTTTACATAATCGGCATCGGCCAATATCAAGCCAATTAACCCTTCAAAGTCAATTGACGCTCTGGTGGGCGAACGCGATTATCTCGCTTGATACCGTTGGAAAGGGGAAGATCAGACAAAAATAATAAGTGGTGGCTCATCTCTGTGGGATAAACACAGCCGGAGCTATGGTGCCTCAAATTCGGTCAAAACTAAGTATGATATTATGCACATTTCTTTGTATATTGTTGTTTAAAAATGTTCCTTCCCTCAGAAATGAGGAGATGGCGCTGCTAAATCAATTGCACTTAAGTAGATTATCTAATGCTGCTAACTTTTTAATTCACTTAACTTCAATACTTTTTTATTTTAAATGATTAAGTAGCAGAAGTGAAGCTCCATTAAGATTGTTTGTGTTCAAGTGTTACTCTATACATTTTTATTCAGACCTAAAACAAAGAAAAGCTGCTGGTTGCTACTATTGTTAAAATGGTCAATTTATTTTATTGTTCTCAGATGTTGCTGCTAAGTGCACACAACTTTATTTTTTCATTCAAAAGTTTATTTTTCAAAGTGAAGTTATTTTTTTTCTTAGTTCTTACCCGTTTTGTTTATGTATACAATATATGTTTTTATATTATACATGTTTAATGTAAGTATACAAGTGCAGATTGGTGTTCAAGTGTTCAATAAATATTTTTGTTGAGAAATTTGTTGCATCTTAAGTACTATTTAGTGTTAGATTTTAATCTTTCAAATAGAGGTTACAAACAAGCAGATATCGGCCAAAAATAATCGGCAGCAGATATCGGCCATCGGCCGACCCTGATTTCAAAAGATCGGCATCGGCATCGGTCTGAGAAAACCCATATCGGTCGACCTCTAGTTGAGTTATACAGACGTGTTTAGACGTAAACTACAGTGTTGTGTTGAATGCATAAACATATCCATTGAAGTATAAATGATAGCCCTGATTGCTGCAAACCCGTAACCTTCGGATTCAGACATGGCCAAGTTAAAAGCGTGCCCTGCCAGTGAATTTCCAGCATGCAACTATGCAAGCACCAAAACATTATCAAAAGGCAGCCTTTTAACATTAAATGCACTTAATATGTACGATTAAGAATTATTCTAATTTAACAGAATAAATCTAAAATGAAGATCTCAAATGGACTAACTCCGAACTAGGGCTGAACGATGTTGTGTTTTAGCATTGACACTGCGATGTGTGCATGTGCGATAGTCACATCGCCGGAACATGCGATGTGAAGACGGGTAGCACGCAATGACAGTATAGGTAGCACCACAGTTTACATAAGTTTGTTGTATGGTTTGTTGCTGGGATGACATGCACGCTCTGCATGCCTGCACAGTGATTGGTTCGCTGTGATTGGTTGTTGTGCCGCTGCTCACATCCAACATTCTCTGTCACTGGCAGACCTGTACTAGCGAAAGATTAGCGACGAAGAGGATACGCATTACGCAGGAAAAAAAGGATGTTTTCTTACCAAAAATAAGGTAAAAATCTTTGGGACTATTTCGGCTACAAAAAATAGGATGACCAAAAACAGGTTCTTTGTCAGGAGTGTTATAAAGTTGTGGCAACAAAACAAGGGAAAACCACCCATTTGTCTGATCACTTAAAACGGCCCCATAAAGCTCTTTTCGACGAGTACTAAATCTAATCTCGGATGTCAATCAAAACAAAACACTATTTGCGATGCCTTTGCAAGTGTGACACCTTGACAGAAAGGCTGTCAATGACAGAAAGAAATAACAAACGCAATAACAATTCATATCGTAAAGATATGTTGCCATTACACGCCGTCGCATTTGCTTAGCCATGATTATGATGATGACCTACACTGTTTTACTATGGCACGTTGGCTAAAAAAAGTTGACTTAAAAACAAAAGATTGTGAAACAAAATGCTTTTAAGTTCTATTATAAAAAATATATTTTTTCAGTTATATTTTTATAAACCAATTGAGGGTTGGTGTAAAGCTGCTGTTTTATAAAAAAATGTGTACTGCTTTTCTGTTTACAGAGCATGAAGCTTGTTTATTAGTGAAATTATTAGTATTATGGAATGGTAATGATTGACTGTAGCCTACATTGATGGCTTGCAATATCACAATACATATCATTGGGAAACAAAACAATGTAATTTATTTCCAATATCGTGCAGCCCTACTCCAAACCGTTAAGTGTCGCTAGATTCTTTTCTGCTAGATAAACGGGTTGTATTTTTTTATACTACAACTCCCTTCACAGCTGCTCACACAGACAGTCTCTCACCTGAGGTGTAGGAGCTGCTCCAACCTTGGGCCAGGCCCAGGGAGTTTCCTCCCCAGGTCGAGGAGGGCTTGGTGGGGTTGGTGAGGCCCGGAGGGGGCCTGGAGGGGGCTGTGGTATTACGGGAACCCTGTGGAACCTTCCACAGCTCATGAGACAGAGAGGCTTGGGAGGGGTGTGAGATGGGCCCCGGGGACCACGTGGATTTCATGTCTGACAGTTTACCTGGGGAGGAACATAACATACGGTTAGAGAGATAAAGGCACTCTAGAGTCTTCAATCTATAAAAGATAGAGACCATTTATATATCTTTAAATTTCCTTAGGGCTTTTATGTATAGGTGTTCTGGTTTTGATGCTTTGTTAACTAGAGACAGTGGGGAACATGGAGAACTGTTTCTGCTGAAATAGCCTTGGGCTTGATTAGAACCCATGCCGCCACAGTCTTTCTGATCCTAGGACTGATGTAGTGCATTTTCTTAGTAATTATGCAGGCACAAATGAAGCTCCATAACAAAGCTTGTCCATTAAGCTTGTACATGGCTAGGTTCATGGATGTACACATCAACTAAATTATTCACCACAACTCTGTGGTTTGCTCAGCAGCAATTAAAAAGTCACCCCATCCTGTCAAAATATGGGTCAAGTGCCACAATGGCCAAGGCATTTCTAGACTGAAACGCTCAAAACAAGTTGTCCATGATGCCATTCAAACCACACTGTGGAGCACAACACCCTCCAACTGGGTAGTAGGATTAGAGGAGGCAAATGACGGGCCGGGGAACCGAACTAATCAACAGACACCACACATGCAAACACTGGAAGGAGAGAACTGGGTGGTAATTAGAGGGAGGGAGACAAGCATGGTGGACCATGAATCAAGGCTCAAAGGTCGAGGGGTCAGCCAGTCAACATAGGTGGCGGGGGGGTGGGGGGGTTGCAGTCTTCACTCTGTACCTGCACTCTCGTCATCCAGGGGGGACAGACTGAAAGAGCTAGCGTAGCAGCCACTGACAGGCCAGTCACTGCAGGGGGGCGGAGCGCCGCCGTTCTGATGTGGTGATGGAGGGGAGGAGCCTAGTGGCCGCGTCCCATTGTTAAGGGGAAAGAAATTTTTCTTACTGGGTTTTAAAAATGATATTTATATGAAACTCATAGGACCTGCGCTATTGGATGTCCCTCCCCGGTCAAAACAATAAGAAATTACTGAAACACATCATTCTATTGTAGTTCCAATGCGTTTTCACTTTAAGTCATTGTACAGTATGTGTCTAAAGCACCATTCTCCTATCGGAAAAAAGCCAGTAACCGTTATTCATCTTAAATGAGAACCAACCCGACCTCTCGCACTACATTTACACCATTTAGCAGATGCTTTGATACAGAGCAACTTATAATAGTGACTGCAGACAACTCTTCTACAACCTGCCCTACAGCCCGTCTCCCCCTTACCTCCGTTCCGGTCTCGGAGCAGGTAGCGGTTTACGTCCTGGATGTTGGTGTTGATTGTGGGGCCGCTGGGAACACTTCCTGGGGTCATGTTGGGGTCGTTCTCAGGGTCGATGTTCTGCAGGCCCTTCCAGGGCACACCGGGACAAAACTCTGAGGAAACACCGTATATGACAGTTAGCATTCAGACCATAACGCATCATATTCACACACTTCTTAAAAACCTCCATAAAAAAAATATAATAATAATAATGACTTTGTTTTGATTAAACTACTACCTGGGGGCCAGTTGATGTTGGTTCCGTTGGTGATTTTATCATTGGGGCTCTTGCCCGGTCCCTGGCCCCAGCTGTCAGGTGGAACAAGAGGGGAAGTGGGGGATTCTGAGCCACTCATCATACTGTAGGGGCTGTACGAGTCATCCATCTGGGGGGGTTTACCCGGGGGACCCAAAGAGGAGGCAGCAGAAATGGCACCTAAAGAGAAGACTGGTCAGAACGGCACTTGGAGAACTGTGTCCAGCCTGATTCACTAATCAGATGGAATCTCCGCTCACTCGGTTGTCCAGGTCTTAATGAAAAAACTAAAAGCAGCAGACACTAGACCCTCTGTGGACTGAACGTGACACTTCATGCCACTCGACCAACACTGTTATTTATTTGGAGGTGTCAGTGACACAGTGCGGGAGACATATTTAGACATTTAGACAAATATTTAACTTAAATAGTAATTTCAAACGTGAGAACCCATCATTCAAGATAAAAAACCCTCGTCGGATGTTTTGAAAGCGGCTTCCTCTTTGAGACTGTGTAAACGGACGTAAAAGACAATGACAATGTGTTTTTATGCGTCAATTATTAGCAACGAGCTGGCAGGGACCAGTATGTAAAAGGTGTTGCTTCTGGTGCTGCTTAGTCTGCAGACCGCTGGTGTATTTGTGTGACAGATGGTGTGAAATACCATAATGTGAGTTGACAAGAATTTGCGAAACCAACGCACTTGTGAAGGTGATAAAGAAAATCTTCCCCAGCCGAAACATGCTGACAACTAAGCAATGGATTTCTTACTGGGGAGACAGTATATGGGTGTGGAGCTCTGAGTGGGGAGAGACAGTATATGGGTGTGGAGCTCTGAGTGGGGAGAGACAGTATATGGGTGTGGAGCTCTGAGTGGGGAGAGACAGTATATGGGTGTGGAGCTCTGAGTGGGGAGAGACAGTATATGGGTGTGGAGCTCTGAGTGGGG
>JACXGM010009402.1:0-27638 GCA_016801145.1 Umbra pygmaea
TGCCGGCGCCCGTCCCCGTGCCGGCGCCCGTCCCCGTGCCGGCACCCGTCCCCGTGCCGGCACCCGTCCCCGTGCCGGTAATAGTATTAACTATTCTGGGAGGTATTCGTTACACCATGTGAATGAACGTGAGCAGATGTCGGCTACTGACTGCGTTTAAGCCTGTGTCTGTTGACGTTCACAGGGTTAAGACTACATCAATTTAAACGTTAGAAATCGTAAACAATATAATTTTAAATAGACTTATAAACATGTGACATTTACTTAAAATAAAAAAGCTTCACAAGTTTTCAGACCTTTTATAAACAATGTAAATGAATAGCTTAATAGGAACAATTTGTTTTATATGTACTAACATGGCAACAGTAGGAGGAGTGGTGGGGGGTATGTTAATGTTAGACGATAACCGCATGCCTTCCGACATTTTGTTTTGCTAAAAATACACAAATAAAATGTTGGCAACTGTTTTATAAGCGCATTAACACACTCCAGCCTGTGCGTTGCCAGGGAATAACCCCACACCTCCGCAGTGAAAGCTCGGCCTTCGGCCTTGTGGCTTTCTACACTGCTGAGGTGTGCGGTTTTTCCCTGGCAACGCACAGTCTGTTGTGTGTTAATGCTTACTTATAGAATTTGGCAATACTGTATACAGTAGACTAGAAAACAAAATACTGATGTCACACGATAAAGTGGCAAAAAAGGGGTGTAGCTGTACTGCACCTCGGCTGAGTGAATTAAATTTCAGTGGCAGTTTTAAAAAGAAAACAATACAACAAATGGCCGCCAGGTGGCTTCAGGGTGCATATTCATCCAAATAATTTCCCTTAAACATGTTGTACACTACAGATTATTTTATCATTAAAACAACAACGTTCTAAAGTTAAATGTATTATTTGTAGCAATTTTGTCATTAAACTATTGTCCTATAATATAATTTTCTCATGTAAACTGCCTACTGTATATTTAAAAAAAAACTTTTCATTTATGAAATCCTACACATTCTAAACAGTTAAACTCAACTCCATCGAAAACATGTCAAGTTCATTTGGTCTTGATGGTGTAGTGTAAACGACTAAGGTATGTCAACGGGGTTTGAGTCCAGCGCGCCACCGATGTATATTTATGGTGTTAGAGTATATTAATCATACATCGGTCGTTACTGCCTATATTTTTATTAGAGATTGCTGTTGTTCATTTTGTTCATCTAAAAGTAGTAATGGGTACATCTATTAATCATACACTGTTCGTTACTGCTTTCATAAAATACTGTAGTAATGGGCACATAATAAACTAGTAATGAGTACAGTACATCTATTACTGATTGTAATAATTTTATTTCAACAGGAACTGTGACCAGATCGAATATGATAACTATCGTGAATTTTAGGCGTTGCTTTTGTGTTTGGAAAGATATAATCTAATATTTTTTTAAATATCAAAAAATAGGTTAAAAACTTCACCATAACTTTTTCCCATTACTTACAGTAAGGGCGATCGCTTTGTGAACTACAGTATATCTCTTGTCCCGAACAATAGATGTCAATGGATGCTAGGCAATGGGAGGCAACAATATATGTCAGGTAATTCCCGTTTATACGTCACAACGCTATTTGTCTCTCGCACTTTCTCATTGACCATTTATAAAAACGTTGATGTAAGCCGGAGTGGCGTAGCGGTTAAGGTGGCTTTGTGTATAGGGTCAACGTTGTACGTTCAAGTCCCTGCATAGGCATATGTTATACTTTCTCAATCAATTTAGAGGACCTATTCAAATTATATACTAACATATCACTTTTGTGAATAATTATCTATATTTGTGAAGAATCAATTTAGCTACCACACAGCTCAGCAGTGTGTAAGATAGTAGGGATATGCACAGAACAATGATCATTCCTTACGTTTGCAGTTCAAATTCCTGTGCTGACTCTGGACCAGGACATGACAAAATATATTAGAAACAATATTGTCATGATTGCGCTCTTGGGGAGCAAATGATTCAACACATTGGCAACGCTATGAATAGAGCTGCATTTACATGTAAACTCCAACAACGGTTTTCATACCATATATGAAAAAATATCTCACTGATATAAAAAATCACCCAGAATTTACCAATTTTTTTACCTTTATTAGGGAAGAAATGTAAACTACTGACATGTGCAATAAATATTATAAATTCTTGACCTGCAATGTAAATGGTGTTCTTCTGGATGTGTAGGAATATTTACTTTGTATATTTGAATTGGCTGATCAAAATCTAAGAAATAGCAGATCAGCTTGATAAATGTGACATTTGGCATAGTTATTAAAAGTACTTGTATCGGTACTCGTATTGGCAAGTACCCAAAATAAAAAATACTTGATTCTTGTACTCGTTCCATAAAAAATGTTATTGGCCCATCCCTAGACTTTACTATACTTGCTTTTGAGCTACAGTAACATGTTGAACAACACGTTTTTTAGTTTGGGAATAGCTTCATGTAATCAGCACGTTGGGGGAATTGTTACACAATGACTAGCTCATTGGCCATCAGAGCACAGTCTGGCCGAGGGAAGATTAAAAGTGTCACCTTTCGACAAAAATGATGCACACTTTTCTCTGCCAACTTCTTTATGATCTCAGTCTGGTCTGGTCAGCACAAAGAGTGACAGATAAAAATATAATTGTAAGCATAGGCATATGCTACTAAATTAAAATAATCTTAAATACATTAAATTAAACCTAAATGACCAGGTGTTGGGAGTTTATAACTAACTAGTTATCATAACTAATAAAAAACAATTTGAATGCATCCTCTATAAACAAGCTAAGAAAAAAAGGAGATGGTCTTGAGCGGGTCTCGAACGTGCAACTCCCTACACTGAAAAATGTCACAGTAATCACAACCAATCTAGGCCACTACACCACAATGCTGTTTTCTTTTGAGGAAGCGGCTTTCAGAGGTTACAGTATTGTATGACGATTGTTTGTTACCCATTTTTGTCCCACAAAGTAAAACTGTACTTTGATATGCTGTGTAAATAGTTAAAATTTTACAAAGGATTCAGGGACACATTCTGATTGGAGAATGCAGACGCAGTAGTTTACAATATTTGTATGCTTTCCTAAAGCCGTTTTAAAACAAACAAGGCGTTATTTAAATTAAGAAAGTAATTCTACTGTGTATAATAATACAATTACATTGATTTAATATCAGTCTATGTCCCCAAAAAACGTATCTCTATGAAGCATTAGAACTGCAATCTGTTTCTTTTTAAGTGGTCTAGCACCACCCAGCGATGAGTATATACCATTTATTGGCAATTAATTGCACTGATTGTTGACGCGGTACGAAAAGCACCACTTTATCATGTGACATCTGTATAAACAAATTCATCATCTTCAGGTATACATTGTTTCTCTACTGTTCTCCCATGTGAATTTAAACCACAACCCCAGCATTTCAAGTTCCACGCTTCACCAATTGAGGATTGGGGTACTGAGATGAAATGGGGAGAGGGGAGCATCAACTTATATCAACTTCCATGTCATATGTACAGAAGACCACAGCTGATTTTAGACGTACAGTGAACATTTTGTGCCACGGTTTAAACTCAAACAATGCAGTAAAAACTAAGATAAATAAGTAAGAATGTGCAAAAGCTAAGACACCATTTCAGTCAATAGCCATATGATAACAAAGTGGCTATAAAATCAAGTGTGATATACATCAAAGTTTGTACATGTAAACAATAAGCATTGACCACAGAATATGACCATATACAGTGCCTTGCGAAAGTATTTGGCCCCCTTGAACATTTCGACCTTTTGCCACATTTCAGGCTTCAAACATAAAGATATAAAACTGTAATTGTATGTGAAGAATCAACAACAAGTGGGACACAATCATGAAGTAGAATGCAATTTATTGGATATTTAAAACTTTTTTAACAAATAAAAAACTGAAAAATTGGGCGTGCAAATTAGTAATAAGTTAATATTTTGTAGCGCCACCTTTCGCTGCGATTACAGCTGTAAGTCACTTGGGGTATGTCTCTATCAGTTTTGCACATTAAGAGACTGAACTTTTTGCCCATTCCTCCTTGCAAAACAGCTTGAGCTCAGTGAAGTTGGATGGAGAGCGTTTGTGAACAGCAGTTTTCAGTTCTTTCCACAGATTGGATTCAGGTCTGGACTTTGACTTGGCCATTCTAACACCTGGATATGTTTATTTGTGAACCATTCCATTGTAGACTTTGCTTTATGTTTTGGATCATTGTCTTGTTGGAAGACAAATCTCCTTCCCAGTCTCAGGTCTTTTGCAGACTCCATCAGGTTTTCTTCCAGAATGGTCCTGTATTTGGCTCCATCCATCTTCCCATCAATTTTAGCCATCTTCCCTGTCCCTACTGAAGAAAAGCAGGCCCAAACCATGATGCTGCCACCACCATGTTTGACAGTGGGGATGGTGTGTTCAGGGTGATGTGCTGTGTTGCTTTTACGCCAAACATAACATTTTGCATTGTTGCCAAAAAGTGCGATTTTGGTTTCGTCTGACCAGAGCACCTTCTTCCACATGTTTGGTGTGTCTCCCAGGTGGCTTGTGGCAAACTTTAAACAACACTTTTTATGGATATCTTTCAGAAATGGCTTTCTTCTTGCCACTCTTCCATAAAGGCCAGATTTGTGCAGTATACAACTGATTGTTGTCCTATGGATAGACTCGCCCACCTCAGCTGTAGATCTCTGCAGTTCATCCAGAGTGATCATGGGCCTCTTGGCTGCATCTCTGATCAGTCTTCTCCTTGTATGAGCTCAAAGTTTAGAGGGACGGCCGGTTCTTGGTAGATTTGCAGTGGTCTGATACTCCTTCCATTTCAATATTATCGCTTGCACAGTGCTCCTTGGGATGTTTAAAGCTTGGTAAATCTTTCTGTATCCAAATCCGGCTTTGAACTTCTCCACAACAGTATCTCGGACCTGCCTGGTGTGTTCCTTGTTCTTCATGATGCGCTCTGTGCTTTCAATGGACCTCTGAGTCTATCACAGAGCAGGTGCATTTATACAGAGACTTGATTACACACAGGTGGATTCTATTTATCATCATTAGTCATTTACGTCAACATTGGATCATTCAGAGATCCTAATTTATTCAGCAAAATTATTTAGCCCCTTTACTTTAAGTGCAGCAAACTCTCTCCAGAAGTTAGAGTTTGCTGCACTGAAAGTAAAGGGGCTGAATAATTTTGCTCGCCCAATTTGTCAGTTTTTTATTTGTTAAAAAAGTTTGAAATATCCAATACATTTTTTTCCACTTCATGATTGTGTCCCACTTGTTGTTACTTCTTCACAAAAAATTACAGTTTTATATCTTTATGTTTGAAGTCTGAAATGTGGCAAAAGGTCGAAATATTCAAGAGGGCCGAATACTTTCGCAAGGCACTGTATACACCGATCAGCCGTAACATTGTGACTACTGACTGGTGAAGTGAATAACACTGATAATCTTGTTATCATTGCACCTGTCAGTGGGTGGGATATATTAGGCAGCATGTAAATATTTTGTCCACGAAGCTGAAGTGTTAGAAGCATGAAAAATGGGCAAGCTTAAGGATCTGAACGACTTTGACAAGGGCCAAATTGTCATGGCTAGATGACTGGGTCAGAGCATCTCCAAAGCAGCAGCTCTGGTGGGGTGTTCCTGGCCTGCAATGTCAGTACATATCAAAAGTGTTCCAAAGAAGGAAAAGCTGTGAACCGGCAACAGGTTCATGGGTGGCCAAGACTCATTGATGCATGTGGGGAGCGAAGGTTGGACCGTGTGGTCTGATCCAACAGATAAGCTACTGTAGCTCAAATTGCTGAACAGGTTAATGCTGGTTGGAATAGGTGTCAGAACACAGTGCATTGAAGTTTGTTGCATGTGGGGCTGAGTAGCTGCAGAACAGTCAGGGTGTCCATGCTGACCCCTGTCCACTGCCGAAAGCACCTACAATGGTCACATGAGCATCATAACTAGACCACGGAGCAATAGAAGAAGGTGGCCTGGATGCACCTTGATGGCCGGGTGCGTATGTGTCGCTTACCTTGGGAACATATGGCACCAGGATGCACTATCCGAACAAGGCAAGCCGGCGGAGGCATTGTGATGCTTCAGTCAATGTTTTGCTGGGATAACTTGGGTCCAGCTATTCTTGTGGATTTTACTTAGACACGTTCCACCTAGATAAGCATTGTTGTAGACTGTGTACACCCTTTCATGGAAACAATATTCCCTGATGGAATTGGCCTCTTTCAGCAGGATAATGTGCTCTGCCACAAAGCAAAAATGGTTCAGGAATGGTTTGAAGAACACAACAATGAGTTTAAAGTGTTGACTTGACCTCCAAATGACCCACATCTCAATCCAATCATGCATCTGTGCCATGTGCTGGACAATGAAGTTTGAACAATGTATGGGCCACCTCGCAACTTACAGGAGTTGATCTGCTGCTAACGACTTGGTGCCAGATACCACAGAACACCTTCAGAGGTCTATCTAGTAAAGTCCATGCCTCGATGGGTCAGGACTGTTTTGGCAGCAAAAGGGGGACCTACACAATATTACGCAGTTGGTCATAATGTTACTGCTTGGTGGATATAGAAGTATATACATATAAACAGTAGGCATTAACCATGGTATACTACTTATCGATTCAGGAGCGTCAGTATTATCTAATGTGACAGTAAAATTATGTATATAAGTACATATAACATTTACTGACTGCATCAATGTAAAGTGGGATATAAAATTGTCATTTGTCTAGGGCCGGTTACAGTAATGTAGGCGGTGGCTAGCATCACTTACAACAGGCTTGTTTCCATATAAACAGATAGCTGACAGTCACATCAGCATTGTACTATGTCGAGATTGAATACTAGTGGAATGTCCATATGACTGTCATAACCAGCCTGTGGGAAAAAGCTGCATCTAATGGGGCTGAGGGAATGGACAAGTCTGTGGCTCGGAACTTCTTTACTTTAATTTGGCACCTGGTGCTTTGGTGCCTTCCGAGGGGGGCAGTCTGTCCAGTCTGTACCTCAGAATATATTCTGACTGTTGTGTATAGTGGGTACAACCAATATTTTTTCCATCAGTAGTGGTACTGAATGATAATGTACATTTTAAATTTGAGTTATTTAACAGATGCTATTACTCACTTACATTACAGATTTGCCTGTAGCAACTTAGAGTATAGTGCCTTGCTCAAGGACAGTGACATTTGGCACAGTGTTGAATTCAACTGGCAACCTTACGACTACAAGTCTGACTACCTAAACACTGAGCCATCTGACACCAATGTGTGGGAGTTGAGTATAACAGTGCATAGAGAATATCAAGCAGTTTAAGTTAGAGTCCAGAAGGATGTAATGTCCATGATGGCTTGTGCAATTATGTTAGTAGTTCAGAACATTTTACAGCCTGATGGTCTGGGTGAAGAAGCTATTACTTGGTAAGATGGTTTATTCAAAGAATGCTTTTGAATTTGCAGTGTCTGGTTAACCTGAGTTGCTGGAACAAGTTGTGGCATCAGCGAGGGTCTTCTTTGCCTTCCTGCAACCCCTAGTGTTGTCGGAGTCTCCAGGGTGGGCATTGAGGCCCAATTCACACGTTCAGTTGAGCTATGGACCATGCCCAGAGCCATACGGTCAGCCAGTCAGTGGTTATCATCCTACAGTTCATTGTGGAATTATTTGACCTTTGTGAAAGAGAGAAAATTATAATTAACAGTTTAATTCATTCACATCATTTTTGGGGGGATTTCTCCCGATTTTTTTCTCTCCTCCCAATTGACCATGTCCAATTCCCTCCTTACCTCCTTAGACAGATGCGAGATTGTGAGGGGTGCTCACAAGGTTCACCAAACCACATGTCCCAGAGCTGAAGGATTCTTTTCACTCTGCTCATTCAACACAGAAGCCTTTATTTAGCTCATGTACGGGATGATTACACTCACCAAATATACTTTTAATATTGAACTTACAAGCACCTGATCCGCACACATGGAGTTGCTGGAGAGTGACATGGCAATGTAAATAATCTGGTTTATGTATCCCTAAGCAGCACTGTGAAAATTTGCACTGTCTCATGTTGGGCGTCCAGGCAAAGTCGGAGACATCATAGACAGGCTCGAACCAATGGCTGTTATTAATCCTCATTCTCAAATCTGGCCCTCGAATCCAGGTCGACTCAAACTTTTCATTACAACTCTCTAAGCCAGCATTTATTTAGACTTTGGACACCAAGTGGGTGCAATTAATGAATAGGTAGAACAGAAAACCAGCAGGCTCTGCCCCACGTAGTAAGATTTGAGTATCCATGACTTAGCTCCACTACGCCACTCAGACCCGATATTTTAATGTATTTGTTGACATTATTTTGATCATCCCTGACTTTGAGAAACAAAGCAACCTTAAACAGCTGACAAATACACAATTTACATACCTGAAACTTTGCTAACTTTAGTCTGTAGGAGCTCCTTGGTGGTCAGGGGTGGGAGACCTGACAGGGGTCCAAGTCACCTTGGGTCATCATTGCACTGGTTACGGGTCCTTGGCACTGGTTACAGGTCCACTTCTTATCAAGCTAAACCACCCATATATAAATGAACATACTGACATTGTAATCATTTTGTATGTCCACAAATAAATCACTAGCAACTTATTATTTCTCCTTGAGTAACTACCCAGCAAACATGGAGCTGGTGGACCACCGGCGGTTACAGCTGACGGTCCGCTAGCTTTTTGCTCATCGTTTAACGGGCAGTCTGCCAGCGGGAGTGTTGGCGAATGAGCGGTCTTCCGGCGGGTGAGCAGAGTTTTAGACAGAGGTCCTCTGGGAATCCTACGCACTCATACTGTTGTTCCAGTTAGTCCATCGGCTGCGTACACAGGCTATATCCTAGGCTAGGCTTATGTTCTCAATATCTATCAAATGAAAAATATTTTTAACTATTTACAAATGTGGTTATAACAACATTCAAATACAATACAAACACAGCTAAGTTTATTTTAAAATTCAAAATTGAATTCAGTTCTAAAATATATATTAAGGAAAAAAGCCTGTATTTTTTTACTTTAGACTATTTTTCAAGGTCTAAAACGCTGTGCACCTGCCGGTGGACCTCTTGGCCGGCAGTGGACCGCTGGTTAAACGATGAGCAAACCGCCTGGCGGACCATCAGCTCTGCCTCTGCTGGTCCGCCTGTGTCCCGCCAGCTCTATGCTAGCTGGGTAGGCAAGCTATCGTTAACTTAGTGTCACTGGGAGCTAACAACATTTATCTACTCAATCAAATAAAAAATGAAATGTATATTAATTTTCCATGCACACAAATAAATCACTAGTTCTCCTTAGGTAACTAGGCTAGCTATTGTTAGCTTAGCATCACTTGTAGCTAACAAACAGTTAGCTACAAACAGTTAGCTACTCAATCAAATAAGAAAAACAATTCCTAATATAATGTGAATAAATCGATTTACCTGTCCAGAAGAAAAATTGATAAATCAGCTTTATCTAGCTTTTTTATGACAATAACTATTCTTTAAATTTTTTCTTCTTTTTGCAGTTTTCGAAGTGTACACTGTATCAGGCCACTGTCATCTCTAGCTGCCATGATTTCAGATTCTGTTTAAAAAATGTTTCGGTCTGTGTTCGTACTCAGCCTAGTAGAGCAATGTGCACGTTCACGAATGGAGCCAAGGCCTGCCTCTCCAAAGGCGATTGGCTAATGATTGGCTGTAACAGGATTGGCTAAAATGTATCCAGGCCGATTTACAGCTTTCAGAGCAGGATTCTAGGGCAGGGGAGCTGTCTGTGGTGCTAATCTTCACTCACTGGGCCTTATTTAACTTAGATACCATGTTTAAATAGACAAAACATCTTATTTTACATGAAAATGTACCTACTGCATCTTTAATATACTAATTACTAATTTTAGCCATAGTCATTGTCTTATATAAATTATATTATGCCAACACATTTGATAACAAGTTAATTCAGATTTGGTGATAGATTAGACTTCCTCTGTTTTGGTCTTTCCCGGAAATACCACAAGGTCCAGATTTCAAAGCCAAAGTAGTGCCCGCCCTCCTATCAATCAAAGTCAAAGTTGTTTATTTATCATATGCATCGAATAACATACATCATCCTTTGCAGAGAAATTCTTTTAACATGGCACAGCGATTCTATGTAGTGGGCTTAAAAACAAGAATTACAACAATATAAGAATTTTAAAATAATAATGACAATAGTAATAATAATAATAAAACACTATGTACTGAGCAGTGGTCTGGAGAATGTACAACAGTAGAAGTAGTAAATATTATAGATTGGCATGGAAAATTGCTTTTAAAGGTGCATTTGAATTCTGCTACATTAGATGTAGAGAGTATAAAGTGACCAGAGTGTAGTGCTCAACAGACGATTTCCGATCAGTGCCTGTGTTCCATGTTGAGCAGCCGAATGGCCTGTGGGAAGAAACTGTTTTTAAGTCTGGTGGTCCGTGCCTTGATGCTCCGGTAATATCTACCAGACGGCAGTAGTGAGAAAAGTTCAGGGCCTGGGTGGCTGTGGTCTTTGAGGATGTTCTTTGTTATCCTGAGGCATCGCTTATGGTAGATGCCTTGCACGGAGGGGAGGCAGCAGCCAATGATGCGCTCCGCTGACTTCACCACCCTCTGAAGGGCCTTACGATCAGCAGCAGAGCAGCTGCCGTACCAGGCTGTAATGCAGCCTAAGATGATGCTCTCAATGGTGCACCTGTAGAAGTTTATTAAAATCCTGACAGACATGCCAAACTTCTCCTCAAGAAGAACTAGCTTCTGCTGAACTAGCTTCTGCTGGTATTGAAGGAGCCTTAAAATGGTGCCAATACCTACCAATTACCTACAAGCTTTTTAAAATGATTGTTTTTTTTAAACAGAAACAATGTGACAATGTGGCAGTATTGTGCCCAGCTGGATTAACTACATGATTGCAAGTGTTCTTTTGCACTGTGTGCCTAACAATGACATACCCTGTTCGGAAGTAGAAACCGTTTTGAAACACAAACAACACAGGACAGATGCTATAGCTAGCCATATTAACTCACCACCATCCATCCTAAACTAGTGAACACTTCACGAAAAGATACAGCCATGATCTAGCTAACTATTCAACATAGCTTGTAGGAATGAGCAAGTAATTCGACTGAACTGTATCTGGTACGGATAATGTACTTTTTCCGGGCATGTGTATCATTCCAGTGAAATGTGTCAATATCTGTACTCATCAGCCGCGGTCGGTGGATCTTAATTGGGGAGGACGGGCTCGTATTACGCTCGGAACCGGAGTGAATGGAATGGTGCGCAACGAACAAAACCAATTGTTTTTTTGATTTGCACACATTCCATTCACTCCGGTTCTGAGCGTAATACGAGCCCGTCCTCCCCAATTAAGATCCACCGACCGCGGCTGGTACTCATATATGGTTGAAACATCAGCAGTTATACAGCCCACACACAGACACAGTATTGCCTCCACAAGCAGCCTCTCTCTACAAAACTACACTGGATGCTTGAAAAAAAAAGAGCAGAGATTGTCTTTATAAATAAGTGATGAAAGGTCCAACTGATGCCAAAGAAGCTTTGATTATAAAAACTATGTATTTAAAAAGGTTTGTCTGTAAAACCGGTCATAGTGATATGCTCCATAGAGAATTGCCTTTATTTCAGGGAGTCATAAACTGCACTGCTTCACATATAGCTGTGGTTAAAGAAAACATTGATGTCAGATAGAAACATGTATGTCAACAAGATGCAGTCCTTACAGTGTATTGTTATATTCAGGTAAGCAAGGACATATTTATCTTCCACTATCTGTCATCTATTGCTTCAACTTAAGACTGTTTCTGTTATTAGAAGCTTCAACGTCAATAATGAACATTTCAGCCTGTGCAGGTAGAATTTTAGAATTGTTCTAAGTTATTTATAATAATTTAAGTTGTTTGGGAATCTATATTGGAATACAAAATTATTTTTGTGTATCTACTCACCTCAGCAATGCTTTCACTGACCTAACACATTCTTCTCACTTTAGCTCATAGAATAAATAATCATAAATATTACAAATTAAAGCTTTAAATATAGATATAGGCTTTAAACCACATTCCAATTGGAATTAAGTGTCATAAACATTAAATATTTTGTTTTTCAATCAAACTCATGGATGGCATTGTGTCTCCGGGCTCTATGAATAACTGAAATCAATCTCAGACACCTGTGGTAATTAGTTTGCCAGGTGAGCCCAATTAAAGGAAAACGACTTAAGATGCTCAAATAAATATTGCACCAAATTGTGCAATACCTTGGATATTAGATATTACACAAAACCTTTTTTCAGCATTATCAGCATACTGTGAAGAGATTAGTGGCTGATTCAGAGCACAGATGGGTTTGTGCAGATAAATGTATAATGAGGAAGGTTACTGCCAGACAGATTCATCGGATTAAGAGAGCAGCTGCTAAAATGCCATTACAAAGCAGCAAACAGGTATTTGAAGCTGCTGGTGCCGCATACCTCAAGGTGTAGGATCCTCCAGAGGCTTGCAGTTGAGCATAAACCTTCTATTTGGCCACCCCTAACCAATGCTCACAAGCAAACACGGATGCATTGGGCCCAAAAATATGTGAAGACTAATTTTCAAACACTCTTGTTTACTGACAAGTGAGGTGCAACCCTGGATGGTCAAGATGGTCCTGCAACTTCTGATCAATTAAGAATGTCCAGTGTAGGCCATGCCCTCTTCCGGGCTAAGCCATGCCCACTTCGAATACGGATACAGGTAATTTAATTAGTTCCCATACAGAAATCGAATATATGGCCATATATGGACATACCTATAAAAAATCTTAACATATATATGAAAATATATGGCCATATGTTTTGATTACAAAATATTTCGTCATATATGTACATATATGTGATGATGTTTCCACCATATATGCCAATATCTGACAAATGTGTATACATACATAATTGGCAATATATTAGATTTTTTTGTTGTTGATTTTTCCAAATATTTCATTGACATGCATGTCATACCCCTATTCATCATCACATATACAGTACTGTATGTAACATCAGTATCTCACACAAGCATTCATTCTTGTTTAAATTTGTAGACAAATTGTCAACTGACATTATTTCTTCACATAATCAGATGTATCTGTACATTGACCGATATTATACATTACATCACTCTGTAAACCATAGGTAAATGTAGATATGGATGTAAAATATGGAAATGTATGTCACACAAAATCTTTTCTATATTTTGACATATATGTACATATATATGTGATGTTTCCACCATATAGGCTGATATAGGACATATAAGTTATATTTATACAGTTGTATGCAAAAGTTTAGGCACCCCTGACAATTTACATGATTTTCATTTATAAATAATTGGGTGTTTGGATCAGCAACTGAAGGAGTAATATTTCAGTAGTGAAATTAGGTTTATTGGATGAACTGAAAATGTACAGTATGCATCAAAACAAAATTAGACAGGTGCATACATTTGGTCACCCCAACAGATATCATATCAATATTTAGTTGAGCCTCCTTTAGCAGAAATAACAGCCTCTAGACGCTTCCTATAGCCTGTAATACGTGTATGGATCCTCCTTGCAAAACATCTCCAGTTCAGTTAGGTTTGATGGTTGCCAAGCATGGACAGCCCGCTTCAAATCACCTCACATATTTTCAATGATATTCAGATTTGGGGACTGGGATGGCCATTCCAGAACATGGTACTTGTTCCTCTGCATAAATGCAGTTTTTTGGGTCGTTGTCTTGTTGAAATATCCAGCCCTGGCATAACCTCAAATTTATGACTGATATTAAGTTGAATCCATGCGACCCTCAACACATCTTTGTTTCAGAACACAGCACCTTCTTCCAAAATGAATCTTGCTTGTCCAAATGTACGTTTGCATACCTCAAGCAACTCTGTTTGTGGTATGTGTGCATAAAAGGCTTCTTCCGCATCACTCTCCCATACAGCTTCTACTTGTGCAAAGTACGCTGAATTTTTTAACAATGCACAGTGACACGATCTCCAGCAAGATGATGTTGTAGGTCTCTGGAGCTGGTCTGTGGGCTGTTTTTGACCGTTTTTACCATCCTTCGCCTTTCCTCTCCAATAATTTACTTGGCGTGCCACTTCTGGCCTTAACATGAACTGTGCCTGTGGTCTTCCATTTCCTCACTATGTTCTTCACAGTGGACACTGAAAGCTTAAATCTCCACGATAGCTTTTTGTAGCCTTCCCCTAAACCATAATGTTGTACGATCTTTGTTTTCAGGTCATTTGAGAGTCGTTTTGAGGCCCCAATGTCGCCACTCTTCAGAGGAGAGTCAAAGAGAACAACAACTTGCAATTGGCCACCTTAAATACCTTTTCTCATGATTAGATACACCTGTCTATGAAGTTCAAGGCTTAATGAGCTCACCAAACCAATTGTGTGTTCAAATAAATCAGAGCTTAGGTAGTTACAGGTTTTCAAATCAATAAAATGACAAGGGTGTTCAAATTTAGGCACATCTAATTTCTTTTTGATGCATATTGCACATTTTCTGTTAATCCAATAAACCTAATTTTACTACCAAAATCAAGATCAAAATGAAAATTGCTGATTCAAACATCAAATTATTTATAAATGAAAATCATGTAAATTATCAGGGGTGCCTAAATGTTTGCATATGACTGTATATGGCCATATATTAGATTTCCGTATGGGTTGAACAGATACAGATACAGATGTTGTACTCACCCTTCCAAGTAGCTTGCAACTGTACAATTTGGCACCAATTCATTGTATTACAAACACAAATGGAAAACATATACATGTGGCTACAACAAGAAGCAGGAATTAACTAGCTTGTAGAAAGGTGTGAATTTACATTCCAACTCTATTTCAATTGCTGAAAAATATTCAAGATTCCAAGTTCCCATGGGTATCAACAAAAGACAGTATTTCTTAGTGCAATTAAAATATTCTGAACTTTGTCTTGTTTGTGTTTGTCCTTATTGAGATTGTTTGAGCCAGTTAATTGGTAGCCTATTGGATTAAAAAAACTCACAGAGGATGGGGTAGGACATCCAGACCATACAGAACCATGCTTATACACATTAGTTCTCTACATACTGAAAAATATTGTGCCACCTTGTTTAGTTATAAAGAAAATGCATGATAGAAACATTGCTGAAATACGTCCTTGAGCTCAAAAAGTTAAGGAAAACCGTAAGTCAATTTCCAAGGCTTGTAGCGCGTTCAGAATAACGGGACAATTATTTACGGAACATAAAACATGACTATCACTCTTTCAGTCATGATTATCCTTCCAGTGCATGCAATGTTGTAGTAGGATGTATTTTGCCCATGAAAATGTCAATTATAGTGCATTCCCTAGCCAAGCAGAGAGTAACATGGATGAAACGTACAATCACCAGCCACTTCATTAGGTATACCTATTCAAATGCTCGTTAATGCAAATATCTATGCAGCAAGTGAATGCATTTAGGAATGTAGACATGGTCAATATGGTCTGCTTAAGCTCAAACCAAGCATCAGAATGGGGGAGAAAGGTGTTTTAAGTGACTTTGAACATGGTTGTTGATACCAGGTGGGCTGGTTTCAATATTTCAGATAGCGGTGATCTACTGTGATTTTTCCGCACAACCAACTCTAAAGTTTACAGAGAATGGTCAGAAAAAGAGAAAATACCAATTGACCTGCAGTTTTCTGGGCAAAAGTGCCTTGTTTGCAGAAGTCAGAGGAGAATGGGCAGACTGCCTTGAGCTGATAGAAAGTAAGAAATAACCACTTTTTACAACCAAGGTATGCAAAAGAGCATCTCTGAACGCACAACACGTTGAAAATTGAAAGACAAGGGCTACAGCAACAGAAGACCACACCGGGTGACACTTTCAGCTATAGAACAGGAAACTGAGGCTACAATTTGCACAGGCCCACCAATTTGCACAATGAGAGATTGGAAAAGCATTGACTGTTCTGATTAGTCTCGATTTCTGCTGCAACATTCAGATGGTTGGTTCATAATTTGCTGTAAACAACATGAAAGCACGGATCTATCCTGCCTTCTATCAAATGTTCAGGCTGTTGGTAGTGGTGGATATTGTCTTGGCACATGTTTGGCCGATTGAGCATGTTTTAAATGCCGCAGCCTACCTGAGTATTTTTGCTGACCATGTCCATCCCTTTAGGACCACAGTGTATAAATCTTCTAATAACTCCTTCTAGCATGTCACAAAGCTCACATCATCTCAAACTGGTTTCATAAACATGACAAAGATTTTGCTGTACTCAAATGGCCTCCACAGTCACCAGATTTCAATCCAATCAAGCATTTTTTAGAATTGTTGGGTTAAGTTTAGGCATCATATTATTGTGGATCATTCCCCAGGAGTACTCACAGGACCTTATTGTATACTGATAAACACCTTTGCCCATAATTGGACATACACTCCTAAACTTTACACCCAGCACAGCTAGAAGAGGAATGAATGGCCACCCCACTGAGTGTGGAGCCTCTTTAGGTTTCTTACTTGGAAGTTTTTCCTAGCCCCTCAATTTTACATTGTTGCTTGCTCTTTGGGTTTCTAGGCTTGGTATCTGTCAAAGCAATTTGTGACTGCTGATGTAAAAAGGGCTTTATAAAATTAATTTGATTAAGGTTAGGCATCTAATTACTGAAGTTAAGGGTTAGGTTTAGCATTACAGAAAGTGACACAAGGGATTTGAACTCACAACCATTGGTGTGAGATTCAGCTATTTTATAAACCATCCACCATGGCCAGCCACAATGCTTTAGCAAATAACTACACTTAAACTGATTATACTCACAACCGCACCTAGCATCCAGATTGCTACAGTGACATCCCTTGTCATATAGGAGATGTGTGCATTTTTGTACAACGCAGGTCTCTTGAATATGTGCAAATATGCATGGAATATCAGGTCTCGATTCATGCATTTTATGTGTCAATTTCTAAATTTGTCTTCAATATTTATGACAATCATTTTTTTAAATGTTTTTGCAAATTGAGCATAACACCGCTAAAATTGGAGATATGTTGGCACATAACTTATATTTGAAAATGCACTTTTCCAGTATAGTTCCCTGAGATGTACAGTTGCGTGGTAAGCACAATAAATGCCAATCAGTGAAATGCATGAGTATATCTGATCCAATAGTATTCTCCAAACTGCTGTCAGTTCAATATTTGTCTTGACGCTGGACATCTCTTGTCTGCTATAGCCGAAGCCACTTTGCAATCACCCAGCTGCATGGGTTGAGGCAATCAGCCTGGCAGGACAAGAGGTTAATGGTTTCCAAGTCAGCAAGCTGAGCTCCAGGCCTAATCACATCATTGTCACTGTGCCGTCCTACCAAACAGGAACTTACCTCTCTGGATGCCTCAGGTGGTCAACTTCCTTGAAACCTCTGTCTCCAACATCTTGACCATCCGCTAAATTGGGCTCCCTGAAATCTGTCAGATTGAGTGCCATGTATCTTTGAGTCCTGTTTTTAAGAAATGCTAGAAACAGCTTCTGCAGGACCTGGGGGTTGGCTGCGTTTCTACTTCCAGTTCCAGCTGGCAGTCTAGTTGGTATTGATTAGCTGTATTATCTTCTTTAGTCCCTTTTTACTAGTATTCTTAATGAGTCAGACATCTGTCTGTATTCATCACAACCCTTGGGTTAAAGACTGAATTTCATCTTAAGAAAATTAATCTGCATATTAAAATATGTATTTGTGTGTGATCTGTATGTGTGTGTATAAAGTTCAGTGCAAACATATTTGGATATTGAGTAAGTTATTTCAGCTGTAAACAACAGAATATTGGATTTTAAGATAATATGAGCTGAAAGTGCAGACGTTCAGCTGTAATTTGAGTGTATTAACTGTACATACAAATCCAATGAATGGTGTAGGAATTACAGCACTTACAGTGCTCAAAGGCAAACTGCTCAAAGAAATTAAGGAAACACACAATCATCACAGTATTATATCAAGTCAATCAGACTTTAGGGATATCAATCTGTCCAGTTAGGAAGCATAAGCGGTTGTGAATTAATGTAACCTTTTTGGTGCAAATCAAAGTGACAACTGGTGCACTGAAGTGTCAAAGGCAAGACAACCCCTAAAAGGGGAATTGTTTTGCAGGTGTTGGCCACAGACCATTGTTCTATCCTTATCCTTCCTGACAGATTTTTCTTCAGTTTTGTGTTTTTTTAGTGTCCTTCAAACCACAGGGAAGGCACGGTGGCCTAGTGGATAGCACTGTGGCCTCACAGCAAGAAGGTTCTGGCTTCGAACCCCGGTCGTCCTGGGCCTTTCTGTGTGGAGTTTGCATGTTCTCCCCGTGTCTGCGTGGTTTTCCTCCGGGTACTCCGGTTTCCCCCACCATCATCACCCTGATGAAGGCACTGGCTTAGATCTGGAGTTGGTCCCCGGGCGCTGTAAATGGCTGCCCACTGCTCCTTTGAGGGATGGGTTAAATGCAGAGAATTAATTTTGCTACGTGTATGTGACAAATAAAGTACCTTTACCTTTATTCCTTTGTGTGAGGAGGCACAGGAGGATCTTTGCCAGAGCCCTACAAAAGAATCCAGTGGACAACTGGTGTGCATGTGTCTGACCAAACTGTCAGAAACAGACTCGCATGAGGACCCGACGTCCTCTAGTGGAACTTCAGTGATCACAGCCCATCAATGTGCAGCTCGATTGGCATTTGCCAAAGAATACCAGTATTGGCACACCGTTCTCTTCACAGATGAGAGCAGGTTCACGCTCTGCACATGTGAGAGACGTGAAAGAGTCTGGAGATGCCACGGTGAACACTAAGCTGCCTGCAACATCATCCAGCATTACCGGTTTGGGGGGGTGGGTCTGTGATGGTCTGAGGAGGCATATCCTCAGAGGGTCGTACAGACCCTCATGTGCTAGCCAACAGTACCCAGAATGCTGTTAGGTACCGGGATGAAATACTCAAACCCATTGTCAGACCTTACACTATTTCAGTAGGCCCTGGGTTACTCATGGTGCAAAACAATGCCCGGCCTTATGTGGCCAGAGTGTGTAGGCAGTCCCTGGATGACAAAGACATTGATGCCATTGACTGGCCCTCATATTCTCCAGACCTGAATCCAAAAAAAAACTCTAGGACGTTCTGTATCGGTGCATACAGACTATCCAGTAGTGCCACATACTGTCCAGGAGCTCACTGATGCCCTGATCCAGGTCATGGAGCTGTTCCATGGCCGGGTGTGTGTCATTCCCTCATTTTATTCATATGTAAGCAGATAAACGGTCTGGATATGATTTCAAGTGTGACATTTGCATTCTGAATCTTTTTCAGTTAACCGTCAACATGTCCAAAGGACTGTCAATGCCAGTGAAGCACGTCATCATTACGCTGATAAGTCAAGGAAACCCATCAGAGGTAAAAAAAAAAAATTGTCCAATTGTCATTCTGGGGCTACCCTTTCTGGTGCGCAGAGGTTCCAGCGGTTAGCGTATCCAGCCTTCTGAAGCCGCTGCTCCCAATCACTCCAAATTATGTGGTGCACCTGTAGTGCGTCAGGCTCATTAGATAGGGTCAGGCCTGTATTAATTCTTTATGGTAACCGTGGGCAACAGTGTCTCAAGTGCCCCCCACGCCAACCCAGCCCACTGCACCAAACCTACTTAGATGTATACGTTTAGATGTCAATGATAGCACAGCAATGAAACATACAGTTTCAAAGCTTTCCAAAATCTAAATAGCTAACAAAAAGTGATGATGGCTATCACAAACATTCAGTGGTCTTGCATGAGTAAAACCTGAGAATGTTTGTAGAGCACTGTCTGTAACAGGTTTAGAGTACTATTCTAACATATAGGCCATTCATGTAGTGCAGAATATGTACTGATGTATCTTACAGTTCAGTTTAATGATTCAAAATGAGTCCAAAAACCTATCTTAGGCAAAAAAAAATGTATATTTCTTCATCTTAATGATGATAATATTAGAGCTAGCCATTGCAAATGGATGACAATTATATGAGAAAGAACAAATTAATAAAGCTAAAACAATCTGATATTGTGCTAGTTACCGCCGGGTTGACTAGTAGACAGACGTGTAGGCTGGTTGCAGAACCACATAAGCTACTGGTTTAATCTGACCTAAATGAATGTTCTCATTACTGGCTAAAGTATAGATAACTAGCTAGCCAGCTGATATTTTCCATCCATATCAATCGTCTTCTTTTGCGCTGAAGTCAAATCGAGGCTACTATAGTGTATAGGGTAAAGCATGAACTGGATTTCTGAAAAGATTGGCTTTTTCTAAAGAACACGAGTGGAATGGATTTTCAGCGCAGGCACAAGCAATCAGTCACTGTCACTGAGACAGTTTGTGAGAAGTCAAGTATTTAACATGAGTCCGGGGCTTGTTTGGAGTCTTAAATATTGGTTGCTTGGTGCCCCTCAGAGTTGTAGTGCCCCTGGGCACTTGCCCAGTTGCCCATATGGTTAATTCGCCCATGGATAGGGTATATATGTGTCTGTTGGTTAGGTACTTGGGTTAATGTGTGTCTGTGTGAAAAGAATCAGCGTGTGCGTGCCTCTCGCCATCCGTATCTTTCCAAGGAGTTGCAGAGCTGCTAAAAAGGCAGGGTCATTGAGAATTGATAAAAGTAGGACAAATGGGGTAAAGTCATAAAAAACTAAGGAACAGGAGCCATTGCAAGCCTCTATGAAGGAGCACTGTGACACCAATCAAATATTTGGTAGATACAATGAATGCACCAGTAAGCTCAGGAACACCCAAAAGGCCTGAAAGTCCATGGAAAACAGGCACAGACAGTGCCCGAACCCCTATCGTCGGGGGGCACGTGATTCAGAGTTAGGAGCTTATATAGCTACACCACTCTGGCACAGAAGGATTAATTCTGAAGTGTTTAGGGCCATATATTATCTTATCAGATCCAGTCAAATGCTGCAAAGCTCATTGGATGGCACTTTATAGTGCAGATGGACAATGACCTGAAGCATACCACAAAATAACTCAAGAATAAGTGGTATGTTCTAGAATGGCAAGTCAAACACCTGACCTGAATCCAACTGAGCATGCATTACACTTGCTGTAGGCAAAATTGAAGACTAAGCACCCCAAGAACAAGAAGGAACTGAAGACATATGGGGTAAAGGCCTACAGTGTCAGTGCATCACTAAGGAAGAAACACAGCCTAAGGTAAATTCTATGGGCCGGTTTCATGGACAAGGATTAAGCCTTCGACTAAAAAAGCAAGGTCAATGGAGATTTCCATTCATTTTGATTATTTAATCCAGGACTAAGCGTAATCTGTGTCTGCGAAACCGGCCCTTAATGTTTCAAACTACAGGCAGTCATTGACTTCAAAGGATTTGAAACCAAGTATGAAAGCTCACAATTCAATTCATGATTATGTAGATAACCTCAAATTGTAGGTGAATATCTGCCCTTTCAACTCATATTCATTATTTTATTTCAACCTCAATATGCTGTGGTAGACAGCTGAAATAATTATATACTATTTATGGACCTAACATTATATATTGCACGGGTGTGTGTTTCTGTGCATGTATGTAAGGACTACAGCTTGAAACATACGTTGTTCATGTAGGGGAGTTGAACCAGTTGTTGCATCCCAGTAACACTTGTTGTGCTTTCATACTTCTAATCTTTCCTGGCAGAAAAAGACAGGGGTGGCGGGGGTGATTACAAAACCAATAGAGGCTATGGCTTTGTAATGAGCGTTCGCACTGTCTTAAAATAAAAAGGAGCACAGCGCGACTTTCTGACAAATCACAGCACACTGTCTTCCACACGTCACTAAAAAACATTAATTGTGCAACCTGCCAAAAAAAAACTCCCAAAAAACTCAGACCCCTCCCAAAACACACAAAAGCGATGTTGCCTAGTGACAAAAGCATTGATTAGTCACACTTGCGCATGGAGGTCTGAATCACCTATAAGGCATGAGAAGGTACAGTATATGGGCAATATACCACAGCTAAGAGCTGTGCTTATTATGCATGACACGTCACAGAGTTGTGGCAATATATCACAATCCCCCTAGATGCTTTATTGCTTTTATAAACTGGTTAACAACTAAATTAAAGCAATAAAAAATGATTCAATGTCATACCCATGGTATAAGGTCTCATATACCACAGCTATCAGCCAATAAGGACCCAGGACTCAAACCTGGTTCATAAATAAATACTGTACATACACAGAGGCAACCATACATCTCAGAATTTCTCTCAAATTATGTTCTCAGGAAACTAATTTGAAAACATGAATTATGTTATATGCCAACATATTTGGGGTGTTTTTACGTTTCTGCTGCACGTTTTGCTATTAGGCTATATTTGTCCTTTTATTACGTTGCACCTGCACATTTTATTTCACGGATTCATGCAAGAACATTTCACACATTCCATACCATTCAAAATTATATTGCAACTTTCACAGTTAAGGTTAATGTTAGGCATGACATTACTAACAGTTAAGGTTAGACATGACATTACTGAGATTAAGGTTAGGATTAAGGTTAGGGTTAACATTACAAAAAAATCTCACAATTGCTTGTCTGCATCATGCTGGGATGGAGAACAAAACACACACAAATCGTCCATCTGGATTTGAACTCAAACACCGGCATAAAAGTCCAGCCCTAAATCACATTAAATACGTTCTGAGGGAACTATTTTGTAAAACCGAAAAATGTCAAATATGAACGTATGAGAGGGTCAATTACGTTTGTAGGGAACTAAATTGAAAACTCGAATAACGTTCAATATGAACATTAGAAGATCATGACGTAGCATGTAAATAGCATAATTTTTGCTAGGGCGGAGGTTGGGGATGGTGGACGGGCGTATAAATCTGCGACTTGCATGCCAGTGTTCGCGAGTTCAAATCCAGACCGGCACTTTGTGTGTTTTGTTGTGCGTCATGCAGACACGCGATTGTTGGTTTTTGTAATGTTAACCCTAACCTTAATTCTAACCTTAACCTCAGTAACGTCATATCTAACTTTCACCGTTAGTAACCTCATGCCTAACCTTAACCGTTAGTATCCTCCTACCTAACCTTAACTGTGAATGTTGCAATATCATTTCGAACGCTATGGAATGTATGGAATGTTCTCGCATAAATCCGCTAAACGAAATGTACCGGAGCAACGTAATTCAAGTACAAATATAGCCTAATAACAAAATGTGCATTTCAAACGTAAAAACACCCTAAATAGGTCGGCATAGAACGTAATTTAGGTTTTCAAAATAGTTTCCTGAGAACGTAATTTGGGAGAAATTCTGGGATTTACGGTTGTAAAAGTCGCAAGTTTATATGTCCGTCCACGATCCCCAACCACCATCCTAGCAATATCTACGCTACGTACATGCTACGTCATGATCTTCATATGTTCATATTTAACTTTACTCGGCTGTTAAATTTAGTTCCCTACGAACGTAATTGACCCACTCATACGTATATTTCACATATTTCAGTTTTGCTAAATAGTTCCCTCAGAACATATTTCATGCGATTTTGGGCTCAACAGAGGACATGCAAATTCAGCATTCATCTATTATTGTTTATTATTACCATCATTCTGACAATAAATCTGTAGTCAATGGGTTATATTATCGTGGATCACACTTTGGAATGCCGGAGGGCATATTTTGACTAATATTCTAACTTCATGCTTCAACTTGGCAATTTACTGCATCCAAAACACACTCCCACTTTGGCCTCTGTCACCAAGCCTGGAGCTCATGTGTTTCAGATCCTGAGCATCCAACATAAACATCAGCTCTAAACCATGTCTTTGGCATCGGAAATCACATCAAGAGGTCATGCCCCATGCTGCCACCTCCTGCCAAAAATCATGTGTCTCATTGCATAATATTGGGACAGTGCTGATAATACAACTCAGAGGAAGACTACAGCAACAAAAACAATGCTGACCAAAGGTGATTACTTAGCAGAATAATGTAAAACACAAAATGCTAAATTTGTAGTTCCCAATTGAAGTTTATAATCTGAATAAAATGTACAAACAAGAGACGGATCAATACAGATCTAATTTGTACATCGTTATGCTTGTTGTAATTGTGTGAATTGAGATTTGCAACAGTAACAGTTTATTTAAAAGCCGAACATTCCATTCCTCACACTTTGATTCACTCGTCTGGGTCATTTTAATTGAGAAGTCAGCATTCCTATCCAGTGTAAAATCCACATCCACACAAATACAGGAATTGGTACCAGTGAATGATAATTACAAAAAAGTTCCTTATTCTATAAATGATCAAACAAATCACATGGCCACTCATGATGGAATGAGGCTAATATCTGTCCTTGCTCTGGCAATAATGCGTTCTTGTTTGCTCACGCCTCCCTCCTGGCTCACTGCCGCGTGCCTCACTTAACCCCTGCCTTACATCCAAAAGCAAGAGAAGTGGCATGGCTGCCTTCCATGACAAATTAATATGATGTTTTGACAGAGCAAACATCTTATGTAGCACTTTTGCTGAATTGTACAATTAATCATTGGTGTTGCCTGTGAACAGAGTGACTCCCTGGGGATAGTTTGGCTAGTCTGCTTTCCAGTTGCAGAGACAGAAAAAGGGTGAGGGAGAGAGGAGGGAATCAGAGGTAAGAAAAAAATAAGAAAGACTGTGGCGAATAGGGGATATAAGAGAGCTAGAGAGACACACAAACAACCGGGTTTCAATTAGGTGTCTATAGCAGTGGTTCCCAAACCTCTCCTCGGGGACCCCCAGACAGGCCATGTTTTTATTTTCACCTTGAAATGACACAACTGGTTCAATTAGTCAACTACACATTACACCTTTGACTAATTGAATCAGGTGTGCCATTTCAGGGTTAAAACAAAAATATGGCCTGTCTGGGGCCCCCGAGGAGAGGTTTGGGAACCAGCCAGCTTTAGCCAGTAAAATTAATTAATAGCTGGCAAAAATATTTTGATGTATATAATTGTAATTGTGATGTTGAATAATTTGTATAAATACCAATGCACCAAATATTCCAACTTCGACAGCAGATGAAAAGTACATTATAAAATGAATTATCTGCATGAAAGCACACAAAAAGATGCATTAACAATTATGACAGCATTTGGTGAATTAAACATCCCAACTGCTTGTGAAGATCTAACCCTTACTTTGCACAACTGGAAAAAATTGCCAAAGTTATTTCAGATTTGGAACAGAAAAGCTATTGGTTTCCCAACAACATTAGCTCACTTTTAGCATGCCAGGGTCTACTCCAAACTGAGTAAGTGAAAGAGAAAAACCATGCAATGTCTGATTATATTATATTTCAAAAATTCACCAATTAACCCCATCATACTTGACTTAATAATACATTATGTGTTGTTAAATTATGTCATCACATTTTAAGTATATTTTAGGTTTCATCTTGAAGAAATCAGTTTGTGCAAAATGGCCACTTAGCATTCCTAGCCAGCCAAAAGTAATGACTTTAGCCTACACAAATAGCTAGGTTTTGGGTTTTATGATAGGGCTTTGGAGAATATATATATATATATATTCCCTGCATGTTTGACTGCACAGCACACACGCACACTCACCCACACACACACATACATACACACACACACACACATGTATTTTGACACAGATGCAGATAATGGTGTACTCAATTATCTGTAGTTTTTACTGATTTAGTGTACTCAGACATCCCAACCTGCAAACACTCATTTAAGGCAGGTGGTTCCCCCCGAGAGAAAGGTTGACTGTAAAATCTGCATACTGAAAAAAGAGAGACCAATCATGTCACTCACTCTCGGTTTCAATAGAGCCCATAGAGAAATGCCCATTGAACTCTGGGATATTGTATATGTAACAAATGTAGTCTTGACCAGGTTAAATATCACAAAAAGTTGTTTATTTTTATAGATTTTTATCAATATATAACAAAGGTACAAATAATGTTCTGGAATCGTAACAGATATGGTTTCAAGGCTTGTACAGGTAAATATATTGGCTGTAGTCGGAACTCCCGAATTGGGATTGGAACAGGAGGATTCTCAGACAAGCAGGGTCGGGTCAGGGGACCAGGTTCTCAGACAAAGGAAACGTATACAGCAGATCAGTCAAGAGTATAGTAGACGTAACAGGGGAAAATCCAAAATCCAGAATACAAAATACAAAAACACAATGTCAAGCCAAAAAGGGAATCAAATGTATAAACGCTCAGTATGACTAGGAAATGTGAAGTGTGTGTATTTATACAGACCTGGGGCCTAATTTATAAATGTGGCGTACGCACAAAATGAAGACGTACGCAGCTTTCTACGCAGTAATTGGGATTTATAAAAAGCAAACTTGACAGGAAAATGTGCCGTCCTTCACGGCAACTCTGACCCAGGCGTAAAAACGGGTGAAATGAGAAATAGCGACACCGCCGGCAGATTGATGAAAAACTTAGGCTACTGTTGATTTGTCTGAAACTGCAAAGCATTGTGTAAACGAAATCGAAATACTGCCTCTCATTTATAATATGAAGATGTCACAAAGCCATGCTTACAATTAACAGCTTGCAGAGAAAAACAAACAAAAAAAACAAGATTGTAACATAAATGCAATTGAAGCACATGCCGCACATATTTGCAAAAAGAACATTCAATTATATTAAGTAATTATATTGGCATGTTATGTAATTCATCCTCATAAATAATATGGTAAAACAGATGTTTAAAACTGATATTCTTGTCGATGTCTCTGTCTGGCGGTGCAGATAGATAAATAGATGATGATAGATAGATAAATAGATAACAGATATATATAGTCTTTATTGTCCATTGGGGAATATGGTTTTCATAGTATACAGTGCCTTGCGAAAGTATTCAGCCCCCTTGAACATTTCGACCTTTTGCCACATTTTAGGCTTCAAACATAAAGATATGAAACTGTAATTTTTTGTGAAGAATCAACAACAAATGGGACACAATCATGAAGTGGAACAAAATTTATTGGATATTTCAAACTTTTTTAACAAATAAACAACTGAAAAATTCGGCCTGCAAAATTATTCAGCCCCAAAGTTAATACTTTGTAGCGACACCTTTTGCTGTGATTACAGCTGTAAGTCGCTTGGGGTATGTCTATCAGTTTTGCACATCAAGAGACTGAAATTTTAGCCCATTCCTCCTTGCAAAACAGCTTGAGCTCAGTGAGGTTGGATGGAGAGTGTTTGTGAACAGCAGTTTTCAGTTCTTTCCATAGATTCTCGATTGGATTCAGGTCTGGACTTTGACTTGGCCATTCTATACACTGCAAAAAGTCCTGTCTTAAAAATCTTGTTCCATTGGCAAAAAAGTATATTTATCTTGTATTCAGGTCAAAAAATCTAACCATCCTTAAAATAAGACATATTTACTTAAAAAGCTATATTTGTATTAGATAAAAACACTTGTTTTTAGTAAATATGCCCTGAAAATCTGTGTAATTTTTCTTGTTCCATTGG
>JACXGM010009403.1:0-27604 GCA_016801145.1 Umbra pygmaea
GGTCATCCACCCTCCATACCTCACCCATGGCATCCTGAACTGAACCCCCTGGTCATCCACCCTCCTAAACTCACTCCTCACTGGAACACCATCCATAAATAATGACCCTGATGTGATTTTTCCACCCTTAATATTGTAAGTAGTCTTCTTGTGTCTATATGACAGCATGACTTTTTAATCCAACTGCACATGTTTAGGTGTGTGTTTCTAGAGTTAAACCTTTCCTGCTCATAGGGAAAGAGTGGCGTTGTTTTCTAACACCACCTATCTATGATGATCACTGCTTGCATACTATTACACTCAATACACACAACCCATTTCATAGTGAATTTTACACAAATGCTTTAAATTAATGTTTCAGTTGAAAATAATTCCCAAGTCTTTGGCTGTCTGCGTGGTCACAAACTAAACCGCAAGTCTCCCATCCTCCTCGACTTTTTAAGTCACCAGCCTCCACTGGAGTGGAGACTTAGTGTGAATAGACGGATGGGGCCCAGGCCATGGCAAACGAGTGGAGACTGGGTTTCCAGAACTCAAGTCAGAGAGAGAAACTGTTCTGAAGAGCTAGCTTAGTTAGCAGGTAGTGGATTGGAGGAAGGTTGGAGTTCAAACTTATTGTAGAACTTGTTGCAGGACAATTAGCAGGTGGAATTTGGTGTGATAATCCAAAAGAATGTGCAAAAGCTCCATCAGATTTAAACTCTTGACCAGAATAACATAGTAGACCACTGCACCACTCAGGGGGCCTTAGTTCATCATCTAATAGCTCTGTGTTCAACTATAAAGGAACTAGGTTACAAGAGTGCATATTCTATATTTTCTGGTAGACGACCCTAGTATAACCAGCATATAACCAGGTTAATACAGTTAAACCTGCCCCATGTATTATTGAACAAAACTGTGTTTTAGAAATAGTAAATGTTGGATCAAGGTGTTTAAAATATCAACTTAAATAATACAAAATATAGACAATATTTGCATAGCAAACTCAATATTTTAAAATATCTACCTAGCATGCCATGCATATTATGGACAAAATTGTATTGCGTATTTTCAAAATAAATCAAAAAATCTAAGTGACATTCTCCCTGCCTGGACAAATGAATGAACCGATGTAGGAAATACAGTTCACCCCATAGTTATTTGGACAGTACATCGTACTAGTTACACACTGCATCTTTGAGTGAACTAAAACATATTGCTAAGTTTGTAACAAGTCATACAATGTATTTTAACTGCATACTAATGGATTCAATGGGAATATTCAAAAAAGCATTTCACATTGATCAATTAGTCTACTTACCGCTCCCCTGATAGCAGCTTCTACGGTTGCTTTGGGCATGTTCTTCTCTCTGCATTGCTCTATTACATTGGCCAATGCTACATTGAATTCTGGGTTACTGGATCCCCCTTCTATAGGACAGAATCAACAACCAGCACACAGAGAGATACAGTATTTGAAGATCCACTGGTAAAAAACATCCAACTGAATTTTTTCATTTAATTCAAGTAAACAAAAGTCGTTAGTCAAGCTTACCTTTCACGGCAATTCTTATCATCAACCCTAACTTCATGAATATTCTACTCCGGGCCTCATCTTTAGGTCCTTTTACATGTTTTACCTTTGACCACTTATTATGGCCGGCACATATGTCGGGGGACAGATGTAGTGTTCTTACAGGAAAGACATTCCAAAGAGGGTGGTGACATGATACTGTCCAGTCTGCTCGCAGAACATGTATATGTTTCCTTGCACCCATGTGTGTAGTGGTGGTCAAGCAGTCAAGTAGACATGGGCCCCGAGCCAAGAAACCCCTAAACACCACGCCCCCTGCCATTGCCCTTGAGTCAGAAATTGAACAATTAGCACCGACAGTAAAAACTAACGTATGTGCAAGTGTTTATATGGCGTATGACAGTAGCCTTGCTAATATTAAATTAAATTAAAAAGTACATAATGATAACCTTACTGTCACAACCTAGCAAGCTAATGTTTGCTAAATAGCTAATGTTTTAGCTATACAGCGGCTGCTAAGAACAGCATATTTTATCTTATTACTGACTTATGTCAGACAGGTCATCAAAATAATTTATGATATTCCTAATAGAAAAAGTACCTATGAATGACTAAAAGAAAGTAATTTCCATAAACTTACGTGTATAATGAGAGCATGCAGAGCTGTCCTTTGAGGTGAAATGAACATTTCCGGGTTGTCTTTTGACGAAAGATGCAGACCTTTCAAAATAAAAGACAGTCAGTTAAAACTTTATTTTTACCACAAGGGGGCGGCACATAAACATTTTCAACAGTTAAATAGAAAAAAATCTAGTTTTGCTTGCTGCTTGCTATGTTAGACTCAGGTTAATAGTACACTGTTTAGATTTTCGGGGTGAAAACAGAACTACATTATCTTTCAGCGACCAGCTTACAAAAGCAGAAGAAGAGCCAGTCTGTCTTTAATATAATTTATGCATTTTACACCATACTGTCATTGTCCAATATAGTTCTTATGATGTTAAAAATATATCAAGAAACAGTGCTTTTAAATTTGATCAACTGGAAAGAGAAAGTAATTCTGATTTTACGGCTTAAATTCTGCAAATACACCTTCAAATGCAATACTTCGTAATTGATTTAAACAAAAAACAATCAATAACACTTTAAATGTGTTTTAGATGTTGTTATCAAAAAGATATTGTTAAAATATGTGAAAATGTAATTGGAATACATCATGGTTGCATGGTTTATGTTTCTAGTCAAAATACACAAACAAACAAACAAACAAACAAACACACGAACACACACACACACATGGACTTACTGATAAATAATTAAATAAATACAGAGACATACAGAAGGGAAATTTATGGCTGCACCAGACAGCAAAGAGTTACTGAGGTGGAAATCTAAGTGGCCCATCCCTTACAGCAGAAAAATGAGCTGTATCTGATGAGCAGCTTTCACTCTCTTTCCTCTGTCACTTAAAGGCATAACGCTCGCACAAAGATACTGGAGATAGTAGGTACTTATTTCTGAGATACACAAGAAAATGCACACCTAGGGGCCATACCAGTGCTCAGTGTTTACAAGAGAAGCACTGGATACAGGTCATTAAAACAAGAGAAGACATTTGGAAGTCTGTCCTTTAATCCACCATATGTGATTCTATCTCAGAATCACTCTCGTGCGAGAAGGAGAAGGTGGATATCGAGTCAAGAACTTTTCATCCAACTATGCTATGGCTCTAGTTTTGTAATTGATGAGAAAGGTAGAAGGATGACATCCTACCTAAGTGTTTTTTTATCAAAGCGAAGACATCTTCATATTCTCTGTCTCTGAGATGTCAGTAGGCACCAAGGTAACAGAAGCTGCAATGGGACACTATTTCAAGAACATCCACACTGTGTTTCAAGGGGAATTTTCATTGCTGAACTCCAAAGAGATAAGGAGATGTGAGCTGGAAGGTAGTTTGAGTGTTTAAAGTTTTGATTCAGGCTGAAGATCTCAAGAACGACATGGTGTCGATGGGAAGAAACAAAGCGTTTGTGCTCTGCTGTCTCTTGATGACTGCCAATGCACTGGTAAGTATCCTATACACAGAATGTCTCAAATAAATCCATCTATTCATTCATTCATGTATAATTTTTAATGGAAGTACTAAAAAGATGTACATTTTTGGATAACAACAGTATATTATTTAACATTATAATTATTTTAGAGTGCCACAGTCCTCATCGTAGCCTGGTGGTGATTAGTCAGGATACTAAGAAGTTTACTAGATCAAATCCCTGATCAGACAAGACAAAAACAAACATTTGTCGATCCGCCGTTTAGCAAGGCAGGTAACTCTAATTGAAGTACCGTAATGAAGTAGTAGGTGATCATAATATATTTTGTCATAGGCTACATGTTATTGCTTGACCCTGTTTAAGAGTATATTTTTATTTAATCTTACAAAATACTTAATTATTTTTAAATAAACAACTTATCACCGTACCTCCTCAAGCGTAACTATGATACAAAATATAATACCTATTTCATACTGTTTCAATTTCACAAAATGTTGTGGAGCTAAGTTAAATGCATTGGCCGTGTAGAAATTTCATTGGAAAATAATTATAACACTTTTTAATTTGTGCATTGTGTGTGACCATTGCAGTTCATTTTTGTTTCGATTTATTTATAAGAAAAATAATTTAACCACAGAAAAAGAGTTAACAGATGAAAATACAAAGCTACATTTCCTTGTCCCCCCCCTCAACCCTCCTTCCAGCCCACCTGGGCCTCCCCCTCCAGATCCCCCTATGCAAGTGGATTTTAAGAACTTCCGATAGGGTTATCAATATAGAATTCCAGTAATTTGTTCATTTGGAGCACTGAAAAACATATGAAAAAGTTCACATGGGTAAGAGCAGCACACATCCATCACAGCAGGGTAGAGTCTAGATAATCTGGATTTGGAGTAATGGACTCTGTGGATCAACTGTATAAGTCCAAGACGAGCACAAGATGAAATGGAGCTTACTCTGTCAATTGCTCTATCCCACCACTCCTTACTAAATTCAAAACCCATTTCCCGCTCCCAGGCGGATTTGGTTTTATTAGTGGAATGTTTATCCATGACATGATGAATGTATAAATCTGGGAAATCAATGATTTCTGTTGAGGTAAGAGAGACAATAATGCATTGGAAGGAGGGTAAGCTGGGAACCCGCAAATTCAAAGGAAACAAAATGTCATCTGTAGAAAACAAAAAAGTGAGATCGAGGCAAAGCATGTTTAGCAACCAAGTTGGGGAAACTAGAAAAAACGTCATGGATGGTTTTAAACCCTTTCTTTTTCCATAGTGAGAAAGCTTTATCAACATCAAATGGGGTGAATATGTGATTGTTATCAATAGGACCAAAAATGTATGTGGGGGAGATTTTGAAGTGACAACGAAACTGGTACCAGATTTTAAGTGTTGACAGTCCTACAGCAGAGGTTTTTAACTTCCTGGATATTTTATATATACATTCTGGCAATCCAGTCAATAATATCCTTGCCATGACTTATTCTTCTTTTCTTTTTTAAGTGTGTTGTTTTATTTTCAAGAATATATTAACCAAAACAGATTTACTGTTTGCATTAGGGGCTATTGCAATCAAAACACCAAAGATCCAATACTCCTTTGGCTAATGAGCACAGTTAATCTTGCAGGCGCTCGTCCCCCCACAAGGAGTCTTTAGAGTATGACGTGGTTAGGAAACCCTTTCCAATATCCATCCCCCGCCCTGGAGTGTTCTAAGATAATCTGCTCCTCCTTACAGGTACGCTCTTAAAAACTAGAATCCAAAATGCATTAGACTATTGGAATCTCACATCCCAATCAACCATGCAAATGTAACCTAATCCCTCTGTGATCCTTCACTTTACCACACAATTTTCTAATATAACTTTTATAATGTGTCCGTTATCTTATTTTTTGTTTGACTTGTTTTGTCTGGTGTACCCTCATCACAAAAACCTTGCCTAGATAGACATCTATAGCTCCAAATCTCCCGAAGTCTGGTTTACCTCATAATCACAACCACCAAAGCAGCTCTGAAGTGACCTTTCAACTTTGACCTCTAACCCAGGTATTTTAAACTAGCACTGGCACTTTTAACTTTTTAAAGTCAGGAGGACCACACAATACAAATAAGCTTCAGAGTTTGACAAAAAATTACTGATATACAGAAACAAAAGCTTTAAGAGTTACATACTGTTCACTGGTAATATTACCACATTGAGAGTTACATACTGCTCACTGGTAATATTACCACATTGAGAGTTACATACTGTTCACTGGTATTATTACCACATTGCTACCACAGTTTGACCACAAGATACAGGACAAAAAGCAAATTGCTCAATTGCAATTTTTGTACCTGAACAGACTTGGGTGAACTATAGGAATCATGGAAATACAATGTTTTTTATATTTGTGTTGTTTTTGTAGTATAACACAAAATCAACAACAGTGAGACATCTTATGAATGTTAGAGCTGTTAATTGTTTCTCATGGGTCCCTAATCCTGTCTGAATAGATGTTCTATTTAGACAATTTCAAAAGGGCTGCTTTCGAACATAACAGTGCAGAATGAGAAATGTTAAACTAACGTGATATTGAACTTCATATAATCATAATTCTCGATTCTGGAAAGAAAAAAACATTACAATTCAATAATAAACCAGGTGGTTTAATCCCAGAATGTTGTTTGGCTGAAAGCCATGTTATATGAGATTGTATAGTTTTGGTATGACAAACAAAATCATTTTTATAATTTAATCACAGTGCTTCCCAGTTTATATAAGTAACAGTGTATGTGGTACAGTATTTGGCCAATATACTATGAATATGGGCTGTATTCATGTGTTAGCCATTAGACATGGTACAATACGTTGGCCCAATACAGTACCACACCACTCATCCCTTATTGCTCAAACAAACAACCTGCAACTACATAAATACATGTATTAGATAATTATTTTGCCAGATGCAAAAACTAACATGGTATTGCTAAAGTCCTTGTCTGTAGCCAACTGTCAACCTGTACATCAGTGGTCCTCATCAGGAGGGCCTAGTGTATGCAGGTTTTCACTTTTACCTTGTACAAGCCTGATGGAGTAGCTCACTAACTGGTTAGGATCCTAATTATGCTTTAATTGAAGGGAAAAAACAAAAACCAGCATACACTAGGAAGGGTTCCATGGAAGGGTTGAGGACCACTGCTCTACATCATCTCTTTGATTCCCAGAAACAACTGTTGGACCTGAAGTAGACCTATTGCTGTACTCTGCTCATTCAACGTTATAATTACTTAGGCTAGAAGAATACCTCATTAAGGTATTCTTAATAATAACACTAGGCAGGTCGTTCAGTGTTGTCGCACCAAAACTTTGGAACTCTCTCCCTCGATCACTCTGTTGTGTTAATATTATTTCAGAATTCAAAATTATGCTCAAAACTCATCTGTTTTCTGAATGTTACCGCACTTAAAGTCATATTACATTTTGTTGTCTGTTTGTATTCTGGTGTATTCTGCCCTGCCTACGTAGTCTCATTTACATTCATCTACATTTTGTTGTTTGTTTATTATCATGGTCCATTGTTATTGTTATTATTGTTACTTGTTCATTGTAAAGCGTCCTTGGGCTCTGGAAAGGCGCTATATAAATAAAACGTATTATTATTATTATTATTATTATTATTATTAACAGACAATGTCAAGGAGAGGTTCTGCACTGATTGTCTTTGAAACCTTTTCACACTGTCAGACACAATGCTAATGATTGGTGTATATCACTGGCGTCTGAGCAAAAAGACAAGGAAACTGTAACCAATCCTATATTCCTAACCACATGAAAATAATGAAAAAATATTAATCATATTGGTCAGGTAAACTTGACTCCAACTTCTTTGTGTCCTTCCTTAATATTAGTAGAGACGTTTTCAGCTCAGGCTGCACTGACATATCTAAGGTCAACACTGGAGAAAATATTAATAATGACATGTTCTCATTGTACCTAAGGTATGTTTGTCCTGCCTGTTTAGCTTCCTGTCTTAGTAAAACAATAATTTCAGCAGAAAATAGGTCAAAGTAACATATTTGTTCACAGCTCACAATCTCATAATGTAGAAACATCCTGCTGTATTTATCCTTTTTGTTTAAATCTTTTTTTTGTGCTCATTAATTAATTATGCTAAGTATGACTGCCCTATTTATTATTTATTTGGTTTAAGTTAACGATTTTAAGATTGAGGGAAGATTTCACCCTGAGTGATTAGTTGTTTTTTATAATGTTTGAAAACCTTTAAGGGCAGTTAAATGTGCTCCACACATAATTTTCCAGAAGGAGCATATGAATGGGCTTTGAGCACAAAACAATAAACACTTTGATTTCATAACATGTACACAAGAATAAGCTGTCAGGTCTGGGCTCAAAATAGTAGAAAGAGAATCGAAACGCAGAAAATGGTGAGTAACAACAAAAAGGAATTTATTGAATATAATGGTAATGAACGATTGTGTTAGATATGAGAGATGTAGTAGGCCAATTCTCACGACCAGCTGGATGGTTCAGATAACTGGCTGAATCTATATGGAGCCAGGTGGGTTTGGCTGTATAGGCTCAGTGTGAATAGGTAGAGGAACAGTCAGATATCCAGGGGTCACAGACAGATATCCAGGAGAGTACGGTCAGGTATCCAGTGTTCACAGGCAGATATCCAGGAGGGAACAGGTAGCAGATTCTTGTCACAGGATCTAGAGATAGGAACATGGAGAACTAGACTGACTCTATACCCACTGAGCCATCTGTCCCCCCCCCCCCTTTTTATAAATCTATCACAAACATAGTCCTAAACTTCATTGATGTAAGTTACATTTACATTTTAGTTATTTAGCAGACGCTCTTATCCAGAGCATCTTACACTAATTACAGGGCCATCCCCAGGAGTAACATAGGATACAGTGCCTTGCTCAAGGACACAATGTAATTCGGCCCACACTAGAATCGAACCAGCATCTTTGGGACTAGAGGTCTGACTCCCTAACCACTGAACCATCTGACTCCACCTATTAACCTCTTAGGGATTGCCCCCTGATTGTCAAATTCTTCCTACAAAAACAAATCCAAAATAACCTCTTGGTACACTGGACCTGAAGCAAGTACATACATATGGTTGATATTTTTAAAGGAAAGATGTTAAAATTTATTTTGAATAAGTTTACACAGTGAATAGAAGATGAAATCAAGAAAATGCATAATTATTTTCTTTTTTTGAAAGACAACTAAAAAGCCATATATTGAGATATGTTTCTGGACACTTCTAATCAGGGATGGACTGGCCATTGGGAGGGTATTCATAATTTACTTTGACCGCCGGTCGGCCAGTTACAGACCTGGATGTATTTAAACTGGTGAGAGTAGGCTTAAATAAACTGGCTGCTGCATCTGCAGAAGCGCAAAACTGCGCTCTGGCCCGGCCGTCAAATCAAGAGAGAGATGTATTTAGATGAGGAGGAACCTAGAGTGAATGCCACCCCATGCCGGCCGCTCCATCCAAAGTCCCTGTCAGAATTTTTGTCCCAGTCCATCCCTGCTTCTAATCAGGGGATGACAACATATGTCTTACATTTTTGAATGATAGAGTGAACAGCCAATTTGCTATAGCATTATTTGTGAAAGTATATTTCCACAAAAAAACACAATGTGATGACGTTTTATCCGGTTCTTGAGACAGAACATAAAATCTGTTTTGTAAAGTATCTTTGGCATACTTAGAATAAGTTTGTGCTCTTGGTCATTAATAACATCTCTGTTTCATAAGAATTATGAAATTGATGATTACGGACATGCTTTGACACGTTTCACATCTGTCTTTCGTTCAGAAGTGCAGGCTTGCACAAAGTTTTAAGATACATTCGGTAACGGTCGGGTCATGAGATTGTCAGTTTCATATATCAAGACGGATTGAGTTTTTAAGCTTTGTAAAGATATGAGACATGGATATATACCCTAAAAATTACAATTGTGGAATGTGATTCTAGTCCACCTTAATTTTCTTTGAGGCGAAATAATGAACCACTTTGTTTAAAAGGGATGTACCTCACATTATGACGTGTAATGTTATGGTCGTTAAAACTATTGTAAAATGGAGACATTTGCTTAATTCCAGAGTTTTTAAGCTTTGTAAAGATATGAGACATGTATAAACTGTATAAACAAAAAAACGTAGCACAGAGTTTGTGGTTTGACTGATTGAGTCTTTTTTCTGAAGATGGCGGCTGCCTTGTAGACACGAACGGTAATGTCTTTTAAACTATATTTCTAATAAACTGTCTGTACACTTACAAAGTTCTCAATGCTTCGGTTATCATGTAGGGACTCTCATTATGCTACCGTGGAAGTGTGGTGCTATTTTGAGCCTTGTTAATGGTCTATAATAGCAATTTATTTTTACTACAAATGTGCCCTCACAACTGCCGTTATAAGGTAATTATCAGTTCACACTAAAACTGGGCACATTCAATTAGCATGAAAACATTTCCCAGAGAACGGTCGACTCGGTAACAATGTGTTATTAACCCCTAGGTTAATTTTGCGCTAGAGCTGTCCTTTAAAATTACACAAAGAGATAACATTACACATTTTGATCATTGATAAAAATGTTTTAATGAAAAGTAATTCATGGATGGAATCTGGGAGATCTGTAAACCAAAACATTATGCATGGAATCAAAATGTTTTATCCACAAGCAAAAATAGAACATAGCTGGAACCAAAAATGAAAGGGTTCACCTACTGATGCATAAGCATCCTTTAGAGATATGTTTTTCAGAGTAAAAATCTGAGACATGAAAAAACAAACAAAGTGCCTCTTCACTGTCTGCAGACATTAGGCTTACTCTGTGCTGACCCTTACTTAGCTCAGGCGCCTGAAAAGCAGTGGCACAGTCTTTGGTCTCCTTTGGAGAAGAGTTTGGAGATAAAGAGAACGGATTGGCTCTGGAACAAGGCTTGCCATGATTTTCACCTCTCCCAAGGATGGTAGGAAACATGATGAATTTGGGCAGTGGATAGCTGACTCAATGCTAATTTTTCTAGTTTTTCTTGTCTTGTGGTTGTGAACTGTACCAGGCACAAAGTGTCTTTGTACTGCACTTGCCCCTCATTCGCAAGGCAAATGCCCTGAGGACAAGGCATCCATGTGGCCAGTGCTGGCCAAGCCACAGACAAAAAGTGTTTAAGAGGGATCGACAAATACTGCACCCCAGTGCAACTATTTTACAACACGCCACGGCAGCACACCGGCTCTTCAGGAGTGTTTCCAACGTTAGCCACAGGTGAAAAATAGCCCTGACAGGAGGCAGAGATATTCTAGCTGTCAGGAACCCTTTCAACAAACTCTATGAAATCTATTCTCAGTCCTCAACTCATCTACTGTTGGGGAATGAGGGTGGAATTGTAATTGGTTCTTCCAGTGGTCTGTGATAATATGGGAATCCAAACTGAAAGGATTAGCATGAAATTACAAATGTGCATCTTATACTGTATGTTAGAGTATTCATGTATTCATGGTTACTATTAAAAAGCGGTTCTGACTGGAGTCCAAATTATGTGGATGAGATTGGTTAAAAGTGATCTATTTGCTGAAAAGGTAGTTTTTCTTTTGTGATATTTTCCCCCCTCCCAATTGCCCCCCCCCCCTCAATTCCAACTGACCCTGCCTTGTTGGCCTCTCTGCAACTACTTGGACAGATCCGGGATCGTGAGGGGTGCGCACATGGTTCATCCAACCACATGTCGCCGAGCCGGCCAATTTTTTTCACACTGCTGGGCAGCGCAATGCCATTTTTGCGCTCACTCATGTTGGGACAACTGTCTTTAGCAACCGGCATCATTTGGTACAAATTACACCTCAATGTCATGTCATGTGGTGTAGTGGGAAGTCTGGCTGTTGAAATGCTGACTGCTAGCCAATCATCTTAAACTGTCATTATAATCGTAATCCTTTTTCTATGTCTTCTCTTTCTTCTGTCCCTCCACCATAGATAGACTCTGATGATGTCATCACACGAGACGAGCAGATCTACCTCCTGATTGGCGCCCGTGCCAAGTGCGATAGGATTATCCATTCACAGCTAGCCATAATCAAAGGTGTGTGAAGTGTGTAGACTGCTTATTTCCAAATTTTTCTGGGAACATTCAATCTAAGTCTGCTTCTAGAATAAGTTAAATACATCAAGTTTCTAAATTTCCTTGTGCCTACAATAGTGGATTTTCTGATATTATTGGGATCTGCTCTTACTTACAGTCAACCGTTTTAGTACACTGGTGATGAAAGTGGATCTACTGAGCCAAAAAGGGTACTCAAAAATGATGTACTGACTGTATGTGCTGACCCCTGCCCCAGGTCATCTACTGTAAATCACTCTGTTTCAAACATCTAATTACACAGCTAACCGGGGTATGATATTAATTACTTATATGTACACCTGGCCAAAAATGGGAGGTTTAAACATGTTGTTAAATGCATAATTCATCTTTATATCTTTAGCTTGGTCTTTGAAAATGTAGATCCATATATGTCCACTGAAACAGTGGTTGCATTGATCTTTAACTGTTTGCTGGAGTCTAAAATCAGCTTGTCTTGTTTCAACCATTCTCAGTCCAGTGTAGGAAAGCCGAGTCATTATTGAATACAAAGAAAATTGTCACCTTCTCCTGTGAAGGCACAGTCAAAATCCATATCAATCCAATTTCCTGGGGTCAAAAAGGATTATTTGAAAAATGGCTCATCTCAACATCCTGTGACATAGCAATATGGCTGTTTGGCTAGATACAGTTTGTTTTTAGTACTAGCTTGAAGTACTAAAAATATTTTATATTACCTTTATTCAAACAGAGAATACAGTCTAAGAGACCAATGTCTCTCTTTCAGTTGAGCACTGTGCAGCCTAATAAAAACAAACTAAAACACAATAATGAATAACAATGTCATTCAATTTGTGGCTTGGTCCCTGCTTCAATCTGTCTGCTCAACCCAGATTCAAATACAGTCATGTGCAACGGTTTAGGCACCCCTGACAATTTCCATGATTTTCATTTACAAATAATTGGGTGTTTGGATCAGCAATTTCATTGATCTATCAAATAACTGAAGTAATATTTCAGTAGTGAAATGAGGTTTATTGGATGAAGAGAAAATGTGCAATATGCATCTAAACAAAATTAGACAGGTGCCTAAATTTGGACACCCAAACAGAAATATCACATCAATATTTAGTTGAGCCTCCTTTAGCAGAAATAACAGCCTCTAGGTGCTTCCTATAGCCTGTAATGAATGTCTGGATTCTGGATAAAGGTATTTTCAACCATTCCTCCTTGCACAACATCTCCAGTTCAGTTAGGTTTGATGGTTGCCAAGCATGGACAGCCCACTTTAAATCACCCCACATATTTTCAATGATATTCAGGTGTTGGGACTGGGATGGCCATACTAGAACATTGTACTTGTTCCTCTGCATAAATGCCAGAGTAGATTTTGAGCAGTGTCTGGCGTTGTTGTCTTGTCGAAATATCCAGCCCCAGCATAACTTCAACTCTGTGACTGATTCCTCTACATTATTCTCAAGTATCTGCTGATGTCCAAATGTGCGTTTGCATTCCTCAATCGACTCTGTTTGTAGCGTGTGTACAAAAAAGGCTTCTAACGCATTGCTCTGCCAAACAGCTTCTCCTTGTGCAAAGTGCACTGAATTTTTGACAATTCTCACCATCCTTTGTCTCTTCAATATTTTACTTGGCCTGTCACTTCTGGCCTTAACATGAACTGTGCCTGTGGTCTTCCATTTCCTTACTATGTTCCTCACAGTGGACAATGACAGCTTAAATCTCTGCAATTACTTTTTGTAGCCTTCTCCTAAACCATAATCTTGAACAATCTTTGTTTAAGTCAGTTGAGAGTTGTTTTGAGACTCCCATGTTGCCACTCTTCAGAAGAGAGTCAAAGAGAACAACAACTTGCAATTGGCCACCTTAAATACATTTTCTCACATCCTACAATGTGATTTTCTGGATTTCTTTTTCTCATTTTGTCTCTCATATTTGAGGTGTACCTATGATGAAAATTACAGGCCTCTCTGGGAGAACTTGCACAATTGGTGGCTGACTAAATACGTTTATGCCCCACTGTATATCACTGATCATTGCAGTAATTTCATGACAAAAGTGTTCACTTTTAAGGAGATTTGATTGAAATGTCCAATATAATTTTTTCCTTATACATGTTTTAATTGGTCTTTTAAAGGTGCTACCTAAATATTAGAGTTTGACACCAGTCCAGGCCTATTGTCTGACACTAACCACAAGTCTATCCTGGATAGCCCACATGTCCTCTGTAGTACACATTCTTTCCTGCTACCCTGGTGTGCTCTATCTTCAGCCATGCAGCTGCATCAGCCTCTCTGTCAGTTTTGCAGAAGTCTTGCTTGAAGTGAATCCCCAAGTCTTTGCAGATCTCTGAGTTTTTGTCAGCTTCCAGACGGCATCTCGATGTTGTCTCATGGCAAACTGCATGATGAGCTGACAGTGTTTTCCCTCCTCTCTCCTTCCGAGACAGTGAACGTATCCACCACCTTTTCCATAGACATAGCCCATTGCGGTGCTATCTTTGATAAGATATTTATGACAATGTCTCTGATGTGTTCATAACCTTTTTTGTTTAGACCATGTATTTTGAGGCTCCATTGCCTCTTGTACCGCTCCAGCTCCATCACTTTATCTTTTAACTCCTTGTTTTCCTTGATGAGACAGGGCATTTAATTCTCCACTGATTCTATCTTGACTTTACACCTTTAATCTCTGCAGCATTCATCTCTACTAATGTGGTTACTTCAGCCACCATGACACAGTTTTCCCTCAACTGTACCCCAAAGTTTTCCATTTTGGCGGTAAAAGCCACATTTGGGACTACCGTCAGTTCCTGTGAGTTCTTTACCTTTGAGGGTGGCACTGTGTTTGTTGTTGGGAAACCATGAGGGTATTTACTCTTCAAACTGCTGTCCGTTAAAACATCCATCTGCGAGTAGTTGTGGTCACCCCATTTGTCTGGCTTGAAGTTGCTTCTACTGTAGCTTAACATTAGCCCCAGCCCTAACATTAGCCTTAGTCCAAACATTAGCCCCAGTCCTAACAATAGCCACAGCCCTAACATTAGCACCAGACTTTCCATTCAGCACCAGGTTTGGCATTTTCGGTGAAAAGTACTTTTATGCTCCAATTTGTACTTTAAGCTGGTCCTTTATCTTATTCAAATGTTTAGTATACTATTTTAATCTATTTCACTAATAATTTTTTTTGTTGTTATGCAAAGTTTGAGGCAGTTAAGCGAGAGCTAAGAAACAGCTGCTTGCCCTGTCCGCCATCTTGCTGGAATTACATTCTTGGGGCATATCTAGCAGGGATATACAAATTTCTGGGTGTTGAACCAGGGGTCTAATGGACCCCAGTCATGGGCCCTAAAACAATTAGGCCACCTTGCAGCCCCTAGATAGTGATTGCCTGATTGTGTCGGGTGCAGACTTGTGGTAACTATTGTCTCTGGACATGATCCAATTGACCAATATGATCAGTCTATTTCTGATGAATGTGTGAGTGTTTGTATGTAAAACCATTTTCATCTCAATGTCTGAGTGTATAACAAATTTAACTCAGTAAAGAGATACAGAAAAAAATGAATTTGAGTTACATACAATATGCAATGTGATTTGACTCCTAGTAATGCTTCTGAAATTAATGGAGACACATGGAGAATACATGGAGCAAGCCTGAACCAGAAATATTGAGTTTAAAGGGTACAGTTTAGATCTGTTGGGTGGCAGAATTGTCAGCATTCTGAACGTGTGTTTACTGGCACAAATACACACTTTCAGAGTACATGTTACTTGAATCCTTGCACACCTCATGCATGTAAAAAAACAAGTGAAAACTACCATAATATGCGTTCTCATTGCCTGTTAAAGCATATTGGATATTTTCTGTAACATTATGTTTACAACATGTGTTTATTGGAATAACTGGCAAAAATATAACTTCAAAAGACATAAAAGAAACTATTTTGGTCGTTAACGTTTGAGTGAGACAAACGATGACAAGCTTTCCATTTTATTCCCACTCGACAGGTGTCTGCACATGACACACAGCTCACAGGACACATGTGTTTATTCTCCCTGCTTTTGATAGTTTTGAAGATAAACCTGGCTCAGTGGGTCAAGTAGGTTGTCTAGCAACCGGAAGGTTGGTGGTTCGATCCTCGGGTCCTCCTGACCAAGTGTCGAGGTGTCCATGAGCAAGACACTTAACCCCAGCTACTCCTGACGAGCTGGCTGGCGCCATGCATGGCTGACATGGCCGTCGGTGTATGAATGTGTGAATGAATGGGTGAATGTGAGGCTCTGTAAAGCACTTTGATGGCCATAGGTCAGAAAAAGTTCTATATACAGTGGGTAAGGAAAGTATTCAGACCCCTTTAAATTTTTCACTGTTTGTGCTATTGCAGCCATTTGATAGAATCGAAAAAGTTCATTTTATTTCTCATTAATGTACACTCAGCAACCCATTTTGACAGAAAAAAACAGAAATGTAGAAGTATTAGCAAATTTATTAAAAAAGAAAAACTGAAATCATATGGTCATAAGTATTCAGACCCTTTGCTCAGTATTGAGTAGAAGCACCCTTTTGAGCTAGTACAGCCATGAGTCTTCTTGGGAATGATGCAACAAGTCTTTCACACCTGGATTTGGGGATATTCTGCCATTCTTCCTTGCAGATCCTCTCCAGTTCCATCAGGTTGGATGGTGAACGTTGGTGGACACCCATTTTTCAGGTCTCTCCAAAGATGCTCAATTGGGTTTAGGTCAGGGCTCTGGCTGGGCCAGTCAAGAATGGTCACAGAGTTGTTCCGAAGCCACTTGGCCCAGTCTGAGGTCCTGAGCACTCTGGATGAGGTTTTCTTTCAGGATATCTCTGTACTTGGCCGCATTCATCTTTCCTTCAATTGTAACCAGTCGTCCTGTCCCTGCAGCTGAAAAACAGCCCCATAAAATGATGCTGCCACCACCATGTTTCACTGTTGGGATTATATTGGGCAGGTGATGAGCAGTGCCTGGTTCTCCACACATACTGCTTAGAATTAATGCCAAAAAGTTCAATCTTGGTCTCATCAGACCAGATAATCTTATTTCTCATGGTCTGGGAGTCCTTCATGTGTTTTTTGGCAAACTCTATGCAGGCTTTCATATGTCTTGCACTGAGGAAAGTCTTCCGTCGGGCCACTCTGCCATAAAGCCACGACTGGTGGAGGGCTGCAGTGATAGTTGACTTTGTGGAACTTTCTCCCATCTCCCTACTGCATCTCTGGAGCTCAGCCACAGTGATCCTTAGATTCTTCTTTACCTCTCTCACCAAGGCTCTTCTCCCACGATTGCTCAGTTTGGCTGGACGGCCAGGTCTAGGAAGAGTTCCGGTTGTCCCACACTTCTTCCATTTAAGGATTATGGAGGCCACTGTGCTCTTAGGAACCTTGAGTCCTGCAGAAATTCTTTTGTAACCTTGGCCACATCTGTGCCTTGCCACAATTCTGTCTCTGAGTTCCTCGGGTAGTTCCTCGACCTCATGACTCTCATTTGCTCTGACATGCACTGTGAGCTGTAAGGTCTTATATAGACAGGTGTGTGCCTTTCATAATCAAGTCCAATCAGTGTAATTAAACACAACAGGACTCCAATGAAGGAGTAGAACCATCTCAAGGAGGATCAGAAGAAATGGACAGCATGTGAGTTAAATATGAGTGTCACAGCAAAGGGTCTGAATACTTATGACCATGTGATATTTCAGTTTTTCTTTTTTAATAAATTTGTACAAATTTCTACATTTGTTTTTTTCTGTCAGGATGGGATGCTGAGTGGACATTCATGACAAATAAAATGAACTTTTTTGATTTTATCAAATGGCTGCACTGAAACAAAGAGTGAAAATTTAAAAGGGGTCTGAATACTTTCCGTACCCACTGTAAATGTAGTCATTTTACCAGTCAAGTAATGTGAATATTTTCAGCTGTTAAAATGTATGATATGTATTCTTCCATTTTGCTAACCTCCAATCTGCATAACACATGACAATTTTAAGGGCAAGAGCTCTCCTTTTCTTGATTGGCTTGGAGGCGCACTAATGAAATACGGATTAAAAAACAACAACGGATAATAAATTATTAACTTGTGTTCTGAAACAGTAAAGGTGAAAATATAATATAAACATAACTAATTTTTTCATTATAAATGTAACTAGTAACTAATTACTTGATTTTGAAAGTAACGCTTTAGGCTACATATATTACCAAAAAAGTGGTCTGACTACTGTAACGCGTTATCCCCAACACTGATGACAATGCTCCATCTCATGCTAAAGAATACCTCTGTGTCATTGGCTGCTATGGGCCTAAAAGGAGAGAAACTCATGGTGTGGCCCCCATCCTCCCCTAACCTCCACTCTACTGAGAACCTTTGGAGCATCCTCAATCAAAAGATATGAGGGTGGGAGGCAGTTTGCATTAAAACAGCAGCTCTGGGACGTTATTCTGACATTCTGCAAAGAAATTCAAGCAGAAACTCTCCAAGTTCAATGGATGCATGAATTGTGAAGGTGATATCAAAGAAGCGGTCCTATGTTAACATGTAACTTAAGCCCTGTTAAGATGTGTTTGATTGAAATAGCTTTTGATTTCAGTATATTTATTAATATATATTTATATTATATTTATTTATATTTCAGATATGACCTCCTAATGCAGCAAATTCAACAAAATACCATTTTCAATTTGGAACATTTTAAGTTTTTTATTTAAAAAAATACTGTTTTCATTGGGTGGTTTGTTCAAATAAATTCGACTTATACCCTAACGGTTGGTGACTTGAAAATTATACTGACTGTCATTTTCATCGACTATTTAGGAAAATCTGTGTAAAATATCATTTCTATAATAATTTGGAATGTGGTGGAGACTGATTTTTAAAACCTTCATTTGACTCATCTCAAATGCTGATTAACACCAATACAAAAGCAGTCACTTTCTTCAGTCTTTTGACAGGTCAATGAATGTAGCAAAATAATTAGATTTTACTATATAGTAATAATATTATATAAGTTACATCCACTAATAAAAATAATGTAAAAAAATGTTTTTTTTTGTGCTTTTCTATTTTTGCAGAAGGTGACTGCATACCGGAGTGGGATGGGATTATCTGCTGGCCAAGGGGGATGCCTAGTCAGCTGGTCTCTGTACTGTGTCCAGAATATATCTACGATTTCAACCACAGAGGTGGGTTCTATATAGAGTAAATCAACCTAAACCTTCACAGCTGCTGCAGTCTTTTTAAATGACATGCAGTAGGAGGAAATACATTGCCCACATACATTGACCGATTAAGAAGCATTATAGGTCAGTGGTAGACATTTACAAGCAGACACTAGTCGTTCTGCTTTAAAATATTGTGCACAGGTTCCTAAAAGTGTGGCGTGCGCCCCCAATGGGGGGCTGGGAAAGGGTGTTTGAGCAGGTGGCCTCGGTAACCCGGCGAAACCGATTTCTGAAGACGAAGGCATGGACATGACAAAGAATAGGTTTATGACTAAATTTACTTTTGTTTTTAAGTTTTTATTTCCCAATATATAAATATATAAATAGCAAAAAAATATGTATGCCTATTTCCTATAACATATTACCTCAGCAGGTTTTTTGTGAGCTGTGATTAGGATGTAAAGGGGGGGTGTGATCTAAAAAGTTTGGGAACCCCTGATATAGTGGATTATAATCATTAAGCTGCTGTTAAATGTGCTATCTGTACAATTTCTCACAGTGAGAAGGGAAGTACTTTCTATTTCAGTGACCAGCTTGCAAAAGCTGTCAAACTGAATTTGTATATATTTAAAAAAATATGAGAATATGATTTAGATGGGAAAATGAGTCAACACTTTGCAATGCATATTTATTAGTTTATTTTTTTGAACAGGAATTGCAATGAGTTCTGCTTATACTGTGTTTGCCAATGGGCAATTATGCATTTTAGGCTTTACGTTTTTGTATACCAAATATATTTTTTTCTCAGGTTTTTTAAATTTTCCAGCATTTGTAAGCACTTGAAAAAAAACGTTATTTTGTTTTTACGGCTCAAAACTCTACAAATAGCAACTTTGTCCATCATAATCAGTATACAGCATTGGTTTTCAAACCTCTCCTGGAGACCCATAGCCAATCCATGTACATGATGTATCCTAAAGCAAACAGACCTGAAATATCTATCTACTAATTATCAGGCACTTGGCTGCTTGATTCAAGTAAGTTAGTTCAGGGTAACAACCAGATTGAGAAATGGGTGTGGGTCCCTAGAAGATGTTAAATAACTACTGGTATACAGTATAAATATTGTTATTAGCTTTCACTGCAAAATGCTAATTCAGGTTAAGAAGTGTACAAGTCCCAAACAGAATCCTCCTCCAGAATATCAGCAGACGTCTGCTCTTGTTCATTTGTTAAAAAAATGTTAATTTGACATAAAAACAGTCCAAAAGATATACATATTAATGCAACCGTACCTATGGATTGCATTTGAAGTAACAAGTGTTAGTAGTGCTTTACAAAAGTTGTTAACATGATTTTGTGATTTAGTATTAGCTGTAATGTATTTCTGGTTTGTATTGTATGATACTACACAGTACTGTATGATAGAACACAATCCCTAGTGTTAGGATAACCAAATGCTCATGGACGTGTGAAGGTCAGCACTTTTTTTTTAATTTATTCAAATTTTCATGTGCATTTAGAAAGCCACTTACCGGCACATACAGGTTGAATTTAATTTTCAAATGACTTTATGTTAGTTTTTGCATTTTCCATACTGTCCCAACTTTTTTCAGAATAGGGGTTGTAGGTTAAATTGCACAAATACTGATGTAAGAGCTCTTCTCCCTACCACCTAGGTCAGGCCTACCGTCAGTGTGGTATCTCAGGGAACTGGGAACAGGTGCCGAGCATCAACCGCACCTGGGCCAACTACAGCGAGTGTACCACCTACTTGCTGTCCGACCATAGAAGCCAGGAGGAGGTGTGTGTTCAAGTGTGTGTTTTTGGTTTTATATATTTGTAATAATAGTAAAAGCAGTACAATTTGGACATGTTAGGACATTCTGCAAGGTATCAGCAGAAAATGTTGTATTTAAGGCTAGTGTTTAGGATCCATTTTGATCTGTCACTCGGTACAATTTTAGGGGAAACACACATTCTTAAAACCTGATCGCTTCAGTCACAGCTTTTATGGCCAAACAAATATTTAAAGAGGCCAAAGCCCCTCCAAGCTCAAACCTGGTAACAATAATGCCCTGATTCACTGCACCAAACACCTTAAGGGCCTTATTTTAACGATCTGAAACACAAGTATCAAACGCGAAATGCAAGGGACTTGTGGGTGGATCTTGGGCGCTGATTCTGTTATACCAGCCAGATAAATTGCTCTTGCGCCTGGTGCAAATCTAAAATGGGTATGTCTGAAGTAGCTACATTAGTCATAGGTGTGGTTTCGGTGTAACATGCAATAAACCGATCAGAGCGTCATCTCACATTCCCTTCAAGAGCAGGCGTGCTTGTTCCATGGCGGATTGCTATTATTCTGACCTCTCCAGCCCGGTACAACAAAGGGGTTGCTACCTTTCAGGTTGGCTCCCAGAAGAGCCTCTGCCTGGCCAGCAAGCACCCCAGCACCCTCCAGGTGCCTCGTCGGGGAAGAGGCGGGGCTCCTGTCTGGACCATATTTTTTGCTGTTGCTTGGGGTGCCTCGGGGGCTGCACCCTTTGGTGGGGGGGTACTGTCACACCCCGTGGAGTGTGGCTGCCAAACAGTGGTAAATACGGGACACAGGTGTATGCAGTGGGCCAATTGGGCAAAGCTGCTTATGATTTAGCCTCATTAGGAGGGTGTAAGCCTACATGCCCGACACAGTGATGTCTGTCATTGTTCATGTCATAAGCTCTACATATTGCTGTTGTTTGGATTAAACCTTTTATTGTTTTCGTTATCCAATTCTGTGTTAAAAACTCCAACTATGCATCTGTTTCCACCTCCGTTTCACTTCATAACAATACCTATCACAAACTAAAGAAAGTTTTATGAGTACCACTTCAGCGCGGACATGGTGTATTGCAGTGGTGCACAGCAATCAGGAAGTGGGCATTCCACCAACTCAATAAGCCCATGAAAACATATGTATAGTTTGAATAAATTACAAATTTAGTAAATTAATACACTAATCTATTAGGGCCATTACCCATTGCTTGTCAATCAACAACCAAAAAATTGCAATCTTGTCTGAGGGCCTTATAAAAGCCAAAAACTGTCTTAGTGGAACTCAGTGGAAATTAGAACGAATACATCCCATTAGCCTGTCCTTATTAATATTACTAGTGGGTAGGGAACTCCAATAACAACATTTCCAATTGTTGGGATATATTCTCCAGTCATGTTTTTTGTGATGTTTGAAGTTTACAAAGGAGGGCTGGGTGTGTATTGTACAGTATGTCAAACCTGACATTATATATTATTAAGTGGTATGACTGAAAACAAGCGGGGCGGATTTGTTTCTTTTTGTGGAGATTTGTTTTCCTCCTCGCTGTCAGTCTCCCGAGCCTCCACATCCAACAAAACAGGCACCTCTCTCCTCCCTCCTGCTAGGGCTCGCTACTCTGCAGTAATTTGAAACACTGAGCTATTGTACATAACTAAGTGTTTTCACATTTATCACACCACTCGTTAAATTAAGTGTGCAAGTACTAAATATGGGACTATGTATTCAACATTTATATTACAACTACAGCTATCTGTGTCTTTAATGAGCAATGTCTATTTACTGTTAGTTGACTAAAAGTTGTGAAGCACTACTATAGGCTAGTGTAGATAAACTTTCATTATAATGTTAATTTCTTAGCTACAGTACCTTTATTGTAAGATGCATCCGCAGAAAACCTAACTATCATGGATGGACTGGGACAAAAATTTGGCCCGGGACTTTGGATGGAGCGGCCGGCGGGGGGGGGGGGGGGGGGGGGGGGGGGGGGGGGGGGGGGGGGGGGGGGGGGGGGGGGGGGGGGGGGGGGGGGGGGGGGGGGGGGGCTGTGGCGCACATGCGTGCACGCTGTATCTGTCGCTCGACTCTTTCGTCATTCACTCTGGGTTTCTCCTCATCTGAATATAGAGGAACTCTCTCTCGATTTGACAGCCGGGCCAGAGCGCAGTTTTGCGGATGCAACAGCCAGTCCATTTCAGCCTACTGTCACTTGTTTTAATACGTCCGGCCAGCCATCAAAGAGAAATATGACAGCCCTTTCGGCCTGGAATGGACTGGCCGTTCGGGAAAACTCCCGATCCTCCCAATGTTCAGTCCATCCCTGCTAACTATGACAGTGTTGGTTAGCTATGTGCTTTAGTAGCGCCTAACACGTAACATTTTTAAATGCGTATTTGGCAACCACAGTTGTATAAGATGTAACTATCCTGTCACCTTTTATACCAAATTGTTTATGCTTTTTATACTATTATAGTTAATTGACATTGCATTCCTCTGAAACCTTTTTATTTTTACCTTATTGCTGGAGCTGTCGCACTGTAGGTTCATAGACTACTGCACTTCTCTGTTTGTTTATGTTTATTTATCAGTCAGAAATAAAAGCTGACAGTCTTTACTCTTTTAATATAATGTATGCATTTTAGACTACATCTGTGTATAAAAAACACTGCAAAGTGTCATCAGAATCAGAATCAGAAAGAGATTTATTGTCAAGTAAGTTTTACTGAACAATGATTTTTTCTTCTGGTCATGTAATTTTTTACCTAAATCACAATTCAGAGAGAAAATCTCACATTGAAATTTACAACACTTTAAAAAACATGCACATAACACATACTAACATTATGAATAAATTCTTTGGCGAATGGTTCTGTACCTTAGGGCAACCACACCAACATAGTAAGAAAGTGTGTAGACATTCACATGCTTCTATTCACAACATGTAACCACAGTTATGAATAACAATTATTTTCAGCAATGAGCTTGGTATGCAGTACCAAAACCCACAGCGAACCACACCACACAGAACCAAAGACAGAACCCTGAGAGAGCCCAGACAGAACCAACAGGTGGAGGCAGGGGCAGGTGGGAGGCCGCACTGAAGCAAAAGTGAGCTGATGCCCACTTCAGTCTTAAAAACGTTGCGTAATTATCATGTGGGTTTACTCCATTTTTTAAGTTGAGTGAACAAATTTTTTAGGAAATATTACATTTACATGCAATACTCAGTTAATCCAACACACTGTTCTATAAATTGGCTGAACTGTGAATAATATATTGAGTGAACCAATAATTTGGAGTTGACTTGTCTAAACGTATAAAACAAGTTCAGTAAGAAAGGAAAAATGTTTGCATTCCACTTTGAAAATACTGTCATGTTGACACAAAATGTGAAGCTATGAGAACTTCAATTTTGAACGTTTCTAGGGAATTGTGGGTAATTCAATGTTTGTAGACTCTAATATGATAGCTGATGTGTGGTGAGCATTCTAGTGCAAAATGGCTGCCGTGCATCACCCAAGTGGTGACAAATTGCTGCCGTGCTACACATTGGTGGTGGATGAGATGGGCTTTCCCGCTCACTCTGTAAAGCGCTTTGAGTTCCATGGAAGAAAAGCGCTATATAAGTTGAATGCATTATTATTATGGTTTGACAATCTTTTATACATTTGATGGAAGAAAAGTGTATATATATATACCACACAACCCATCCACATGCTTGCCCACCTTTGTCAGATCCCATGCCAGCCCACAGTGCCCGAGTCGCAGCCTAGTCATTAATACAAAATGTCTTCTTCCATTCTTCTCACAAGAATTTGAAGTCCTTAACCCTTTCTACTACTTGACCATACATAAATAAACCTTTACATACACTTTTCTTGTTACCAAATATTACATATTTTGATTTCTCCACTGATATTTAGAATCCCCACTGTCCGCCCCAGCTAACGACCTTGTTTAGGGCTACCTGCATCTGCTCAACTGTGTGTTTGATATTCCTGCATCTGCTCAACTGTGTGTTTGATATTCCTGCATCTGCTCAACTGGGTGTTTGATATTCCTGCGCCTTTTCCAGATAGTCCTGTCACCTGCAAAAAGGGAAAGTCCGAAACCGGGCCCAACTTCATGAAAAATATCATTAATCATAACATTGATCAAAATTGGACTAATTACACTTCCCTGGGGAGTACCATTGTCCACACTTGCACCATCAGATAAGGAATTGCCAACCCTGACTTGAATAGTCCTGTTCTTCAGGAAGTCTTGCATCCAGTTAAGCATGCGCCCTCTTATTCCAGCGTCAAATAGTTTTATAACTAGCCCCTCCTTCCATAGCATGTCATAAGCCTTCTCAACGTCCAGAAACACAGCTACTAGGGCTTTTTTATTTACCATGGATTTATTAATATCACTGTCAAAGGCAATCCCAGCATCCATGTTACTTCTCCCCCTACAAAAGCCTCTTTGCACAGGTGTAAACCAACTATCCTTCTCTAGTTTATACATTAGTCTCACTGTGACCATCCTTTCCATGATTTTGCACAGCATTGATGTAAGTGCAATAGGCCTATAAGAACCTGCTTTAGATGCATCCTTCCCTGGTTTTGATATTGGGACCACCACTGCATACTTCTAGTAGCTTGGAAGTCTTCCCTCCTGCCAGATGTAGTTTATCAATGATAGAATTTCCTCCAACACTAGATCACTCAAATTATTAACAAACTCATATAACAAACTCATATAACAAACTCGTATACCAAACTCGTATAACAAACTCGTATAACAAACTCGTATAATAAACTTGTATAACTAACTCGTAAAACAAACTTGTAAAACAAACTCATATAACAAACTCATATAACAAACTCATATAACAAACTCATAGCTAATGCCATCCTTTCCTGGAGCTGTTGATCACCCTTTTCATATTGCTCTGTGAGGTTCTTCTAGTGAGAAAAACACATTAATAATACCAGAATTATCCTCATTAGCCTCCAGTTTAAATCTGTTTACCACCAAACTCTCATTCCTTTTCCTCATACCTTCCTCACCAATGTTAGCTCCACTGTGAACAGCTTTAAATTTATTCTCACACATTTGAGCTTTATCCAAATCACTCATCGCAAACATGTCCTCCTCCTCTAACATCGGCATTCTCTTCTTCCTACCAATTCCTGACATACGATGCACTGCCCTCCAAATGTCTGTTACTGATGCATCTACCACTAGGTTCCCACAGTAATTCCTCCAGCATTCTTTTTTTGCATTCTTGATCCCTCTTCTGGCCTTAGCCCTTAACCTTTTGGGCCCTATCTTACACCCAGCGCAATTGACTTTTTACACAAACGCATGTATCATTCCTATATCATACCTACGCATATGGGACTTTTCCCTCCACAGACGCGTGTCGGTAAATTAGGGAATGAATTTGCGTTCGTTGGGCGGTTCAGCGAAAAGAAAAGGAGTGTTCCATCGCAAACGTTCCCTGGTGCTAACTTGCAGTTACCGAAAACAATTCTGCCACTGACCAGGAAAAACCTGGTTAACAGTCAGTGGTGTGTTATTCAGATGCTATTTTAAGGGGGCATGTTTGGCCATAATGTTGCGTGTGCACAACGCGCATACACTTTGCTCCTCTCATCTACACAAATGCAGCAGTTCCCATTATTGTAATACATACATAATTAGAAGGAAAAATTACCTAACGAGGGAAATAATTGTGGTGTCCGAAGATGTGAAAAAATAAGCATACATCTAGTGTACACATTTACCCAAATTATTCTAAATGAATTATTCGCACTGATATACATCAACCGCAAGGGAACCCATTCAATCAACATACAAGTAATTTGCGATTCAAATAGTAAATTCTCCTTAGTCTTTGCGAATTACCCTGGCTCAAGCCACAACTCATTTATGGCAAACTGCCATCTTTGAAGGGAATATCCCCGCTTGGATGGGTGGCTGTGAAGGGGACAACGCTATCTGTTAAAGACACGGCTGATGATGACACCATTTATAATGCCAGCAACAGTGCGTGAAATGCTGTTTAATCGAAAACACACACAAACACACAGTGTAGCCTAATTGAACGAACATTCAGCACACTTAAAATGTGCGTCAGGGGTTTGGTAAGGACATGAGGCACTTTACACTACTCAAGTTGCAGCATTCTTTGTGGCTTGTTGTGTTTTACACAACATGTCCATAAATCATGGATGTGTTGATGACACTAATGAAGAAATATTAGAGGACTTAAAGATGAACTGAACTGAAAGAATCAACGTTGATAATGTGTTATTTATGACAATTAAAAATAATTAAACAAAAAAATTTAATAAAAAAATCAATACATAGATTTTTTAAGCAACACCCAAAACTGCGTTTGATAGTATAGAACGCTGACAATTGCTATGACGTCACTGGTATGGTAGGAGCCGAGAACGTCTTACAGTACAGGCAGCAGCTGCAGGATTTTACACACGAAAATGAGTCAGTTCAACGACATATAATACAAAGTTGTGTCTAAAATATGTATTAGATTGTATTTGCATGATGTGCATTGTAATGTACTAAGTAAATTATTAATGGAGTAAATAACTACGTATCCAAGCACATTGTGCATTTTAGGAAATAGAGACTGTTTATCGTGTGCATTTAGAGAAAATAGAAAAACATGGTTGATGTCCTGTGACTTTTAGAAAACCGAGGCAGATAAATGGGAAATGTGATTGGACGAATTCATCCAATGGGGTCGCTTGTTAAGTTACCTGCACGGAGGATTCAAGATTTTTGCTGTTTACTCTAGGCTAGTTCAGAGTTGTCAGACCTTCTTTGGGATTGTTGATGGATATTCCATTGGATATTGCACGGATACCACTTACTATGTGTAACGGAGTTAAGAA
>JACXGM010009404.1:0-27634 GCA_016801145.1 Umbra pygmaea
TGAATACATGGTGAACACTGTAGCTGAACTATGTTGTGTGAATACATGGTGAACACTGTAGCTGAACTATGTTGTGTGAATACATGGTGAACACTGTAGCTGAACTATGTTGTGTGAATACATGGTGAACACTGTAGCTGAACTATGTTGTGTGAATACATGGTGAACACTGTAGCTGAACTATGTTGTGTGAATACATAGTGAACACTGTAGCTGAACTACGTGTGTGTGTCTTGTAGGATGGCCTCAGCCCCCTTCTTTTGTCATCCAGACACGCCCATGCGGAGGTGTGCAACATCCTCCTGGATTGGGGAGCCGATGTCAACGCATGTGATCAAAACGGCAGGTAAGAATGGACTACGCTGTCTGATCACATTTTCCTCCCTTAATAATGTCATCTGATCATTACAGGGTTGTCTTGTAATTTGCATAATGGAATCTGGTCATTACAGAGTTTTCTTGTAATTTACATAGTAATTTCATAATTACAGAGTGTTCTAAACTCATTTCATTGATGATGATAATGATGTGCTGTTAATGACAATGGGGAGGATTATTCTGGTGATGATGTTGAGTGCAACGCGACAACAGACGTGACAGTGATTCCGCTGTGTCATAACTGATGCAGAACAGCGGTGATGCTGGCCAGCGAGAGCAGCAGCGTGTCTGTGGTGCAGGCGCTGGTCCGTAGGGGGGCTGACCTGGAGGCCGTGGACTCCCTGGGTCATGACGTGCTGCATTACGCTAAGCTGTCTGGCAGCAGTGAAGTCAGGGCCGTCCTCACTGCTGTGCTGCACAAGGCCCAGTCAGACCCAGGTGAGAGAACAACTGTCTCTATGACTGATGCAGGAACTACTCCAGTGTATCTGCTAAATCACTTATGCATCTCAGGTGTGGAAAGCTGTGATAGTAAATCTGTCTGGTATGCAGCAATGTATGGTAATGAAGTTACCATACCTGTACCTAATATCAGTAATTTGTTGCTTGTATGTGATTGTTTGCCCACTTTTTAAAGATTCAAGTAGAATTTGTTTGGCCTTTCTTTGCTTGTCTTCATAATCTACCTAAATGCAGTATATTAAAACATGGCAGAAAATATTGTTACCCTTTCACTTTTAAGAAGAAGAAATCATTTCCTCTGAAGTAAGTAGAAATTGATTCAAGTATTTGGTATACACAATTAATTTTTTCACATTGAATAGAAAGGACATTTTTATTTAGATTTATGACAACATATTCTGTTATATAGTAAAAGAAATGAAAATGGCATAGACAAAAAATATTAGGACCCTTGACCTATTGTTTTGTTGTGTATCCTTTGGAGACAATAACAACAATCATACATTTTCTGTAGCTCTAAATGAGATTTCTACCCTTCTCAACTGGTAGTTTAGCCATCTTAAGCAAAGCGCTCCAGTTCTCTCAAATTTGATGGGATTTAGGCCCTTTTTACACCATTAAATTCTAGTTCCAATTCTAGTTAATCTAGGTATCATTAACATATATGTAAATGTGTTTTTTGATTACACTGCAGCTGAAACTTGTCAGCTTACTGATACATACGATACAGATGCATGTCCGGCAATTTGACCGGTGGTGAAACACATTTTAAATTGATAGAAACTTCATAACACCACAGATTTTGTTGTGCGTTGCAGCAGTTTCTTTTAAAGCTTTGACACAATGATTTTACATGGCTGTTTTTAGATACATCGCACCAACTACTTCTATTGAAAGAGATGAAATTCAATCATTCTACAAGCTGTTGATTAGTAGAACACTGCTTAAGGTAAAATATTACATTTTTTGAAGGCTGTTGCCATAAAGTAGAAGGCTTCCACTAATGAATAAAGTAACTAGCTTCTTTGTTGAGTCCATTGTTTACACACAAGATGGTGCTGGAAGGACTTCACAATCTTAGACTTCAACACCACTGCGTAGGAAGCCAAAAACACATAGCCGAAACATCTGTGTTCAGAACTGCCCTAGTCATGGGGTAATCTGTAAAGAAAGTGTACCACGTTATCTCCGGAGGCCTCGGATGAATATTCAGATTTTAATCTGTTTAGAACATAAAAAATGTACCTGCGATGCAAAATTGATGCCGCTTTACTATCTACAGTCATTATCCTGTAGGAGGACACATGACCTGTGACCGAGACACCGCTTTCTGACACTGGGTTTTACGATTCATTCCAAAATCCCTTGATAGTTTTCTGATTTCATCATGTCCTGCACAGATGTAAGGCACACAGTACCAGAGGAAGCAAAGCAACCCAAAAACATTACAGAGTCACCTCCGTGTTTCAACATAGGGATGGGGTTAGTTCCTTTGAAAGCATCATTTTTGTTTCTGTATACATGGAGTGTTGTGATTTACCAAAAAGCTCTACTTTTCTTTCTTCTGTCAGGACTATGTCTTGTCCACATGCATTATGTGCAAACTCCAGTTGTAGAGCAGGGTAAAAATTGTTCAGTCTGTTGGACCAAGCACTAATTGGGTAGAACTGTTAATAGATAATAAATCAAACTTTATAAAGAATAATCATATATCAGAATACCAGAACATGGCTGGATATATACAGGTAGATTGCAACTCTTACACTCATAAAATGACATTCAGAGCATCACACTATGCTGAACTCAGAAACCACCTAGGGTATGATCCTACTTACTCAGGGATGCCCAGTTACATATCGGATAGGGATGTGCCAATACCACTTTTTATGAAACCCATAAAAGTATTTTGGGTACTTGCCGATACGAGTACTTTTAATAACTATGCAAAATGTCATTCATCAAGGTGTTTATCAGACAATTGCCAACATTCTTTCCTTCCCAAAGGTTTATTATTTAATGCGACGCAACAGTATGCAGTGACTACCCTAATAACTTGTAGCCTTGACAAAGCAGACCGGTGGGTGGTGTTTAAGAAAGCAGAAATACAGTTTCCAAACTATGTTCGGTTCTGTACTTGAATTTGCACCTATAATTATACAAATATAATGCTACCTGAAAATAGCAGTTGTGCTTCTACAGTGTTTCCATGTACAAGTACATATGGCTCTTATCGGGCCCGAAACCATGTAACAATATCAGCATTGGTTCATCCCTAGTATTGGACAATCTAAGCTGCAGGTACATTTATCATAGACTACAGTCTATATTGACAAGGAATGCATTTTCTCTATATTTGAAAGTAAATCCATTTATTACCGTTGAGCAATAAAGTCAGTTCTTCACACAGAGTTTTTATACCAAGTAGACATCAATGAAAGCCCACAGATAATCAAAGCTAATATAATAATGCACAGTTATGGCCCGCACCAACCTGTGGCCAGGAGTTCTGGTTACAGGAAACTTAAAAAGAGTTAAATGTCTGGATATTTAAGGGTGACTCAAGCATCCCACATATTGTCCCTATACCTTTAAACTATGTTACCTTAGCCAGCACAGTGACAATACAGAGAACAAAAGACAGACTGCCACATAATAATCAATACAATCCTACAGGCACCATATTGTCTTGATAATAATTTGGGGCAAACTTTCAAGACACCATCCTAAGATATACCTTTAACATTAAACCATAACCCATACAGTAAGGGAGACCAGATTAGCATACTAATCCCTTTAAAGGAAGTCAATAAAGTTCAAATATTACTTTTAAATCATATGTTTCTTCACATCATAGTTATATCCCAACCTCACACCTTGAGTGTGTTCTAATCTGTATGATAGATGGTCTTGTCCCCTTTATGTAGACCATTTGTGAATTTAACCTTCTTTATAACCTCAGCTATTCCTTCTCTTTTCCATGTCCTGTCACACAAACAGCATTACTTTTTTACATTTAAACTGGCTGAATGAGTTATTATGCGATTGAAGACACTTGAGATACTAATTAAAAGAGAATGATCTCCTTGAGATATTACTATTATATATGTTTTTATATATAAAGGTTATGAATAATGTTGTCTAGGCTATTTTAGAATGTTTTTACACAAAAACAAGAACTCAGTTCACAGCTTATTTGTTTTTTTTCCACTGAAAACCAAAGACAATCCTGTGTGGATGACAAAATATATTTTAATTTCAACACTTCAGAGTGAATGGTATGTTATTTGAATATATTGCAAGGGTACCAATACTTTTGGCCACATCTGTATTAAATTGACCTCCTTGTGGTGAAGCTCTGAAATGCAACTGTTCTTTGTCAGTCATGCAGAATTGACCCAACACTGCCATCTTCAGGCTCTATTGTGAATGCTATTTGTTCCTCTTCTTCCTAAACACAGACACCCCAAAGTCCCCTAAAACACCTCCGGTAAGTTCTGAGCTTGAGAGGTCTTTTGTGTATTTTTCGAAACATCGCAACTCCAACCAGTTTTCCACGCTTATTGAGCCTGCACACATTTACATCAAACGTGATCAATTACATTGATTGTAAACTACATGAATAGTACACATTTAGATCCAACCTTTCCATGAGATGATCAATACTTCTCATTGTTTCAGGTAATAAATCATTCTGAAAAGCAGCATGAATCTAACGCAGACACCATAGAGATAATATTCAAACCCTATTCTCTGAATGTTTGATGATTCCTCTCTAACTAACCTGACTAAAACAATGCATCCTTCTTCTGTTTCTGCTCTTCTTTCTTCCTACCCTTCACTCATACCGCAGCATGATCAGGTGGCTAGGTTAAGTGGCGATCGAAGCACAACTCCCAAAAAACGAAAAGCACCTCCACCTCCCATTAGCCCTGTGCAGGTAAAGGCATATCTGTCTCAGTCGGTCTGTCTGTCCGCTTGTATATATGGTCTCCATGTCAGATTCTGATCATGTCTGTATGTCCATCTGTCTACAGGTTTTAAATTATCATCAGCCCTGCTTGTATCTGCCAAGACACCTTTACGTTTACTTAATTCTTAAGCTTTCTAATATGTATAGGTTGTTTTTTATTCCCAGGGTTGTCCTTAAGCGGTTTGAACACTCATCCTTCTGCATGACACTCATCCTTCTACACTTTTTGTTCACTTGTTCATTTCTGTTCAGTGCAACATTAGGGTTGTTTTGTCTGTGTGAATGTATTTGGATGCATTGAGAACTGTTACTGACATGTAATTTGTACAGAACATACAAGTAAACACTGATACATTTAATTCTTGTTTTGTGTTTCCAAACTTTCTAGACATCTAGCTTCAACTCTCCTGTGTTCATGACTCCAAATGAAACTCCAGTTAAAAGTTGTGGATCTAAAATATTTTATTATACGGTACATGCACTTACACAGCATTTTGTAATATATCATTACAGGACTGTAGAAAGGAGACCTAAAGCACCATCTGGGCCGTTATCTGTCATGTTTTATTAATTTGTGTCTATCTGATTTGTTCATTCTGGATTAGTCCCGTAACCCTCCATCTTTATTCTCGTTTCTGTATGCTCTTTCTCTCTCTCAGGTGGAGGATTTGAAGAGCGTGCCTTTGAGGGAGGAAGTGGAGAAGCTGATGGAGGAGAAGCGCATGCTGCTGGACACCATCCAGGATCTCAAACAGATTGTTGACCAAACTGTGAATCTGAGCGAGATGGAGCTGAGGCCAGAGCTAAAGGCCAGTTATAGCCACAGTGCATGCCTGGGCTTTCACATGATTAGCCTCTGCTGCTTTGATCCCAGGCCACTAGCCTTCCCTGTCCACGTTCCCTTGTACTCCAGAACCTATTTATCCATGTGTGTTTTTAACAATCTGTGTTCAGGTAGAGGACCAGAGAATTATAGATCAGCAGCTTCTCAAAAAGTTACAGCACTGCAGTGCTTTACTAACCAATCTGAACTGTGAAATATATTACTGCATGTATTTCAGGCATTCTGGTAAATCTTAATGTTCCCATCCATTGGTGGTCCAAGCCATTGCATGCTAAATGTCTAATTGTGTTGATACAGGCAGAGGACTGTGGGAAGGCAGACTCGGCTTTGGTTGTGGCCCTGCAAGCAAAGATTACAGCTCTGTCTCAGGAGAACCAGCAGTTAGCCCAGATTCTTAAGGTAAGCTGTCAAAAGAAACAATGTGCTGTAGATATCCCACCCAATAGGCCTTTTTGCATTCTTTATATATGTAACCTTCTTTTGTTTACTATAATTAGTCCACACCTATCTTAGGTATAATTAGTGCCTGAGAATAATCCTCCTAATAAGATTCTAATTATCAGTTTGTTTATTTCTTCTCTCTGTTATTCCATCTCTCCCTATATGTAGAAACGTCCTTCTCCTCAGGGAGGGGAGTGTGGCCAGGAGGACTCGTCTCGTCCAGACAGTACGAACTCTAACGCCTCCTTCCACACCACCACCGAGTCCCCCAGCGAGGCTCAGCGCCACCCCCAAGGGGCCGATGAGGAGGACATGTTGGAGCTTAGCAGCACCTCACTGAGACAAGAGGACATGGAGGCTGGCGAGGAGGAAATCCGGCTTCTGCGGGAGACACTAGGCAGCGTCCAGGTCAAACTGACAGAGACACGGGAGGAGAACCGCGCGCTCCAAGCCAGACTGAAACCAGACCAGAGCGAGGAGCCGGGGAGGGAGGGTGAGGTCCTGCTGGAGAGTCTAGCAGAGCTCCAGGCCAAGCTGACCGAGACGCAGGAAAAACACCACCAGTCCAGAGAGGAGGTGCTGGCGCTCAGGGCACAGCTTGAACTAGCAGCTGGGGGTGGAGTAAGTGAAACATCAGCGCAGGAGCTCCAGAGACTGAGAAGCTCCATGGAGCAGGACGCAGCTGCTCTCAGGTCCCAGCTGGCCCAGGCGGAGCAGCAGATTGCGAGGGATGCCGGCCGGGTCAGGGAGCTGGAGGCCAGGCTGAAGGCAGCAGATGAAAGCCTGCTGGTGGAGCGTTACAAGGAGGCCCAGGAGGAGATCAGGATGCTGCAGGAGGCCCTGAGGGGGACGGTGCCTGTGGAGGCTGCCGCCAAAGACTTTGAGGAGATGAAGGGCGAGCTGGGAGGCGTGATCGATGGGCTGCAGCGCCGCCTGCTGGAACTCTCCAAGTCCTACAGCGAGACCAAGAGTGAACTGAGCAACACCAGGAGCCAGCTGGAGGAGGCCCTGGCAGCCATGCCAGACAAGGAGCAGGTCACGCTAAGGACCAAGATGGAGGAGTTGCAGGCATCACTCGCCGACACACAGAGCAGGTACACTGCTTCTCTGGAGGAGATCGGCCAGCTGAAGCAGCAGGCGGAGGCTCAGGCTCGGGGTTCAGTGGCATTAGCTGACCACACCCAGGTGGTTTCTTCTCTGGGCAGAGCCATCAAGGACCTGGAGGTCCAGGTAGAAGCTCTGACACAACAACTGGCCCAGAGGAGCCTGCAGGTGGACGCCCTGCAGAACAGGCTGACGGTGGAGAAGGAGCACACGCCCGATGACTCTGTTTCACGGCTGGAGCATGAGAAGATGAGGGAGGGCCTGGAGATGGAGGTGGGCCGCTTGACGCAGCTACTTCAGGGGGCCCTGAGGAAGCAGGATGAAATGGCCCTGGAGGCGGCGGCAGCCTGGCAGGAACTGAAGGATGGAAGGAGTGAGAGAGAAGCCTTGCAGGAGCTGGCCATCAGCCGGGAAAAGGAGAACCACACCCTGAACTCCAAGCTCAGGGAGGCCCAGGATGCCATCACGCAGCTGAAGAAACTGCTAGAAAGTCACGTCAGCTCAGAGAGAGAGAAGAACAAGAAGGTTTGTTGCAGGCTTCAGTTGGTAGTGTTTGGTACAGAGTTCACGGCAACATACCAGGGTTCAGAAAGTTTCTAGAGGTTTTTCTATTTCTCTTCCTAGAGGCATTTTGTATTCACCTCGACACAAAGGCTTTTCTTCTAAACACTTTTATTGATCGCACATGTTTTTCGGGTTTCAGATTGACGACCTGTCGAGAGAGGTGGGGAAATTGAAGGATGCTTTAAACAGCCTATCCCAGATGTCCTACAGCTCTGGCTCACCCAAGAGACAGCAAAACCTGCAACAACAGCAGCTGGACAGCCTACAGCAGCAAGTCAAACAGCTGCAGTACCAGCTAGGGGTCAGTACGTCTTTAAACTACAGATAATATGGCTTATTGAACCATTCATTTTGTACAACACGTGCCCTCACGTCAGAGACAATAAAGGACATTTATGAGAAGTACCATACCAGACAACTGAATGATCACAGTATGAATAATGCTAAATAAAAAAATTCTGTTTTGGGTTTTCCGTTGTTATTATCGTAATCCAGGACCGTTTATTCTGGTATGGTAAATCATGAAATGCTGGAAGCTAAACCGGGTCATTTCACCACCTGCAGCTTCTCGGGTTCTCTGAGTTAGATCTGTTAGGCCACCCTGTCCTTTTGGAAGCCCTCCAAATCAGATAGCTATGACTAAGGGCTGCTACACGCACATGATGATCTTTGAAGGGATTGTTTCTCTACTACCGCAGGGTGTTTTGCTGAAACAAAATGTAGCCTTCGGTTTGTCTGTCTTTCCTGATTCTAAGCAGTTTTACTGAATGATGTTCCACTAGCCGATGGGCTGAAAATACTCTCTATTTCATACAGGAGTCAAAGAAGCAACACCATGACATAGTGTCAGTCTACAGGATGCATCTCCTGTATGCTGTCCAGGTACGTCTTACTGCTTAAAATCATCACAGTATAACACTCAAGTCAGTTGAACTTCAGGGATATCAATCTGTCCAGTTAAGCGATTGGAAGCATAAGCGATTGTGAATCAATGTTACCTGTATTGTCGCAAATGACAGTGACAATAGGTGCACTGGAGAGGCAACAGCAAGACAACCCCCAAAAATGGTTTTGCAGGTGGTGGACACAGACATTTGCGGTCTTCTTATCCTTCCTGACTGATTCCTTTTTAGTTTTGCATTTTGATAGTGTCACTACTGGTAGCAATACGTGCTGTCTGAAGGAAGTTTGCTGTGTCTCCCAGTAGAGTCAAGAGCATGGAGGAGATACCAGTAGACAGGCCTTTACACAAGTCGTAGAAAGCATCAAATCAGCAGCAGGACTGGTATCTGCTCCTTTGTGTGAGGAGGAACAGGAGGAGCACTGCCAGCTCTCTACAAAATTACATCCAGCGGGCTACTGGTGTGGATGTGTTTGACCAAACTGTTAGAAACGGACTACATGAGGGTGGCATATGAGGGCAGAACGTTGTCTAATGGGACTGTTCTCACAGCCCAGCACTGTGCAGCTCGATTGGCATTCGCCAGAGAACACCAGAATTGGCAGGTCTGCCATTGGCGCCCAGTTCTCTTCACAGATGAGAGCAGGTTCACACTGAGCACGTAAAAGATCTGAAAGAGTCTGGAGATGCCGTGGTGAATGCTATGCTGCCTGCAACATCAACCATCATGATCGGTTTCGCTGGGTCTAGGCCTGTCACAATAAGAAATTTTGCTGGACAGTGAATTGGCCCAGAAATTAAATGATAATATTGTCATTCTGAGACCATTTTCATATAATGGCATAATAATAGCAGGTACACCTTTTCAAAGATCACTAAACCTTTACTTCTAAAGAATATTTAACACTGGAACTGGAAGACATTTTATATATCCACAATAAATTAACAAAACAACCAAGAACAATAAATAAAGTGGAATCTCAGTCTCTGTTAACAATAAAATGCATTGGAAAAAACCAAACACAATCAAAAACAATGAATAAACATCCAGTCTCTTTGGTAGGGAGCGAGAGAGAGACGAGGAAAACAAACAAGCATGCAAATGTAAGTTATTGCTGCCGGAAAAATGATCAAGCTAATTTTTACTTATCATGTGATTAATTGATTTATTGCATATTGCAATAGGCCTAGCTGGGTCAGTGATTGTCTGGGGGCTCATATCCTTGTGAGGGTCGCACAGACCTCCGTGTGCTAGCTAACAGTACCCTGGTTGCTGTTAGGTACCAGGATGAAATACAGTTGGTCCTTGGTTTCTCCTGATGCAGGAAAATGCCTGACCTCATGTGGCCAGAGTGTATAGACAGTTCCTGGATGATGAAGGCAATGATGCCATTTACTGGCCTCCACATTCCCTAGACCTGAGCCTCTGGGACGTTATGTATCGGTGCATGCGATGCCACCAGGTAGTGCCGCAGACTGTCCGGGTGGTTACTAATGCCCTGATGTAGGAGTTTTTGTTTGTTTGTTTTACCTTTATTGTACCAGGCAAGTTGACTGAACACTCTCGTTTGCAGCAACGGCCTGGGGAGAAGGGGGGGGGATAAATGAGCCAATTGTGAGATGGTGATGATTAGGTTGCCATGGCAGTATGACGTTAGAACTGGGAGATCCCTTAGGACATCATCCGCCTTCTCATCAGGAGTACATCCAGATGTTGTTGGGAGTGCATAAAGGCACGTGAGGGACATACTACTGAGTCACATTTATGTGTTGCGGGGATGAAATTCATGCAAGTTGGAACAGCCTTTTTGATTGTTTACTTTTATTATTTTCGGTGTGATTCTGAATCCAGCCCTCAATCGTTTGGTGATTTTGGTGTCCATCGATCACTTTTGCGTCATTTTGTTCTCAATGAATTACACAATGTACAGTAAAGAGTTTAGTCTTTAATATGTTTCATTCATGGAGAACCGACATGTGATTTGAATGGTCCCATCATTTGTTTCAGCGGTGTATATATTAAATGGTGTTTCAGTGTTGTCTTTACTCCTCACAGGGTCAGATGGACGAGGATGTCCAGAAAGCCTTGAAGCAGATTCTAATGATGTGCAAGATACCAACAGAAGCCAAATAGTGTGTGTGCAGCCCGCGCTACATCCTCACACGCTGCTATAATCTCATCCATCACAGTGCTCGTGTGCCGCATCCGTCCTTCAAATCAGTCCATTCTTTATCTATCAACAAACGATGTCAGATGGGAGCTGCAGTACGGAGCCTTGTTTTTAATGGTGTCCTATCTTCCTATTAACAGTGTTAGTTTTGTATTGTTGTCAAGACGTTTCATTGTAGCAAGTTTTCACAATTTCATAAAAATTTTAATCAATTCATAAAACAATTGTGACCTCTGCATGCAACTTTTCCAAAATGAACCACTGGCAAACGGCTTTTGCGGCAGTTCAAATGAAATACTGTTTCTATCAATATTTTCCTAATACTATAAACCTTTATAAAACATTTTTCAAATACATTTGAGATACATTTATTATAAGAAAACAAATTTGGCATTATGTATTTTTTTTACCTCTTTCACCCTTTTCTGTGTCTTTTGTATGAATTTAGTGTTGTGTGGTGACCTAAGCCCTTATAAATGTGTCTGACATCTGTGAAATCCACATTTACCCAATTTGGGATATTTCCTCAACCATTGAGTCTGTTTATATCAATTTGACTTTTAGAACAGAATTACCTTTTTTAAACCCCAATGCGTGTATTTATTCAGCAGTAATCCAGTACTTGAAGGGTTAGGTAGTATCAGAGTTCTTGGGAATGTCTCTCGAGGACTGAACATGTATTGTAACGATTGCACTTTTATCATGCTGTACTCATGTTCAAAGTCTAAAATATGCCCGAATATTTGGTTTCAGCAGATTACAAGTCCCTTTCGGGATAATTTTTTTCATGTCCCATGTGCCTCCTCCTGGTTGCTAAATGCTTATAGTAATATTATTGCATTGCCATTCTTAGTATAATTTATATATATAATTTGTTACATAGCAGGTAGGGTTTTCTTTCATGTGGGATGAAAAATCTCTGTATGCCAGCATGTGAGGCTATTGGACAGTTGAATATGTTGCCCAGCTTCTTTCAATGGAAGTCCTCGACCTATTATACAAAAGCAGTAGTATGTTTATTATGGTGAAATGTACTGTAGGCCTAAGCACTATATGTGAAGGTCATTCAACTTAATTAAGGCAGTAATGTCTTGTGCACAGATGTCACATACATGGTAGTAGCGTGTGTCAACTGGGATGTCATGGCTTGTCAGGAATTTCGGTACACTGAGTTTACATAATTCCATGAAAAAAGTCACTGTTTTGCATGTGCTCACGTATTTAGAATTTTAAAATGGGGGAGGGGGGCAATTTGTACTCTGTAAGCGTTTCAATTTCAAGGCATGTGGCTTGTCTCGTAAGTACATCGTCTAACACGTCCTGTGCAGAAATTTACCAAGCTTCAGACAAAAACAATCCATAACATTTTTAGTCTATGGTGACTTTGGTGCACTTAGTGGGACTATGTTTCATTTAAATCAAGTGCTCGTTCTCACGGCGGCCTGGTAACTGTTGCAGCTGCACCATGTCATCCCTGTTCCTCTATTGTTGACCTGTACAATTCCTGTATTTCACGAGAAAATAGGGGATTTTCAAAGCAAGCACTCTTAACAGTTGCACTAGTCTTTATGAGGGCATACATTCAAATTATGTCACGTCACTTTCTATTCTCCCCAGTATAGCATGGCTTGGTTTGAGAAGCTAATATTGTAGCTCTGCAGTCATACACTACGCTGGATATGAAATATAGTGCCTTGCATCAGTATTTAGTGCCCTTGGACATTCCCACACTTTGTAGTGTGACATCCTGGAATAAATTATTGGGATCTTTACCATTTGATTTACACAGCATGACGAACACTTTGAAGATGCAACATATTTGTAATTTTGACACAAAAGTTAAATTCCATAAACAGACATTTGCTTGTTACATAAATGTTCACCCCCCTTACGATGAAACTCATAAATATGCTCTGCTGCAACCAATTGCCATCAGAGCTCACATAATTAGGTGAATGAAGTCCACTTGGGTGCAATTAAAGTGTCACATGATTTTAAAATAAACAGATCTCAAAATAAATTGGTTTCTGGAAGGCCCCAGAGTTTGTTAGAAAGCCTACAGTATATACTGTAAACAAACAACATGATGAAGACCAACGAGCTACCAAAACAAGTCCAGTATAAAATTCTGAAGAAGTACCAATCAGGGTTGGGGTATAAACAACATCCCACATTTTGAACATCCCAGAGCACCCTTAAAAATCATTATTAAAAAATGGAACGAATATGAGACAACAGCAACTCTGCCTAGAGAAGGCTGTCCACCAAAACTCAGTGACCAGGTAAAGAGGGCATTAGTCAGAGAAGCAAAAGCCCTATGTTAACTCTTAGAGAGATCCACAGCTGAGATGGGAGAAATCGTCCATGGGACAACTGTAACCTGGAATTTTTGCCAGGAAGATTTGTCTAAAACGGCAGGATCCAGATGTGCAAAGCTTGTAGAGACTTACCCCAAAAGACCCACAGCGTTTGTTGCAGCCAAAGGTGGTTCTACCAGGTGTTGACTCAGGAGGGTAGATACTTATGTAACAAATGTCTGTTTTTATTTTTAATTTAACGTTTGTGTCATAATAAAAATATTTTTCACCTTCAAAGTGTTATGTATATTGTTTAAATCCCAAACAACTGTCATTCCAGGTTGTCGCTAAATAATGTGGAAGTGCACAAGGTTGGCGAATATATTGGGCAAGTCACCGTACAATGCCCTTCATAAGTACTGGGAAGGTAAAGTTAATTTTTTGGTGTATAGTTAAGGCATATGAAAATTTATTGCATCATATTCATCTTTAAATTGTATTTTAATTTGCCTTGATTGTACAGAAGAATTTGCAACTTTAAATTGACTGTCCCAATATTTATTGAGAGAACTGTACCTCAACTTCTGCGGATATTAGTGTTCCCAGTGTATTCTGATTGACAGTGAAATGTAGTTATATATATAAGCTGTGATGCCAGTTGTTATTGATCATAGACTATTAAAAATACCACTAATGTACTGTAGTGTCAGACAGCTGTTCTTTTAATACAGGCAGACCAATTCTGATTTTAATGGGGCAAAATATCAGTAATATGTCCATTTAAAATAGAATACCTTTACAGTTTCCACAATCACTTGGTCTTTGAGATTGAGAATATGATGTACTGATGATGCTACTCAGGGCAGCTGACAGGGGGAGACAACTGGGAATGTTGTCCCGGGCCCAGTCCTGAGGGGGGCCCCAAATTTTGTTTTTGCACAGTCATTTTTCTAGCGGGGGGCCCTAAATGTGGAGTTTTGTCCCGGGCCCACAGATTCCTGTCGGCGGCCCTGATGCTAGTATCCAGTCCACTGTGAGGTCCTACAATAACTTCTGTAAATAAGTAAAAAAGTCCTATTGTAACAGGAAGGTTAATAAGCTTACCTGAATATTTTGAATTAAGAAAGGGATAAGGAGAAGATGTCCATTGTGTCTCCTGTTGTTTTTCCAGTGTTTTGTAATGGAAAATTATTTTGATGTTTGCCAATTGCATTTCGCTTATGTCAATAAATTGTGACGACCTTGTGTGTTGCCGTTGCCATTAATGTGCTGTTTGTGTATTGATCCAACTGGCTATGCTGATGATACGTTTCTATTCAACCACTGCCAGAGAGCCCAAAGAACGCAATCAACCATAAATTAGGATGATATAGGGTTCTGCCAAACAATATACAATGACCAGACTGATTTCAACAGACACACCAAACATTTGGTGATGTAAAGCAGGTGAAAAAATAAGTTTATGGAAGTAGTCTAGAATAAAAATGACCTAGACTTCAATTGTCTGCAAAACTAGCCCATTGAGCTTTATGTGGATGCTGATATGAAATCTGTTTTATAATGGCTACTAAATAAGGATCTCTATCTGAATAAGACTGCATTCCAAGCCATTATATCTTCATTGTCTTAAGTGACCTGTTTTTAAGCCCTTCTGAACAGCTCATTATTCTTGTCAATTCTATATGGTGTAGATTGTATAGATACGTCTTCAATCTTTTTTTGTTTATTATAGATAGCATTTAGTCTGTGTTTATGTCAAGCCATGTGTGGGAATTGGATCTGTCCACCATCCCTTTTTAGAGTGCTATAGGAACGTCTTGTCCTTCGGGGGATGAGAGAAGCCTTTGGAGCACACATGTTACCTCAGAGGACAACCATTAACATCTAAGTGATTACTCACTCTCAGGAAGCCACTTTGATGGCTGCTGTAGCGTCACTGATGGCAGACTCTTTAGTGTGTGGCACAGACAGGAAGCACAACAGTTGTAAGTTTTTGCATTGACTTCTTGGAAGTGATTCTCAGTTGGTCCCTTTCATCAGTCACACTCTGATTAGCTGCAAGCCAGTTGTCATGTGACGAGGTTGAGAATCTGATTCATCCTTAAGACAATGAGCAATTACATTGATGATGTGCTACAGGGAAGTGGACATAAGCACAGTAAACTTTATCTCATTGAAAGAAATTAATTGGTGGCACTAATGTTATCAGTGGTAATTCCTATTGAACGTCAATACAATAATATTTATGTTTAGTTAGTTACACAATGAAAGTAAACGATTCATGAAATAATTTGTTCTTGATTTCATCATGTTGTACAGTAAATCCTAATATGGTATTTAGCAATTTTAGAAATATTAGTAAAAACATTTATCTGTTGAACTCTACAGTTAGGGCCTTTTAGAAACATAAATTATTAGACAATAGATAATGAGAAAAGTGATTACACAGCCACGTGCAATTCTTTAAATAAAATAGGCTAATGCAGTGTTGTGCTAATGCTTACAAATCTGCATTCAATTTACCACATTTTTAACTGTCAAAAATGTTTATATTAATACAACTAATAATAAAAACAACATTATACAGTACATAACATGAAACATTTTTCTCTTACAATTTACAAAGAGTTTTTTAGATTTCAAAAACTAAACTAAATTTCATTAACTTTGCATTCAATAAAGTCCATTGCAGTTCAGTGCCTTATAGACTACGGTCCCATTCTGGAAGCCAGATTTACTGTGCACATTCTTCTATTACCACACAAACCCATCTCAATTTCAATTTAATGTGGCAACAAATAAGCAAGACTTGTATTTGTAGTTATTTGTAGTTGTCTAATAGTATTCTGAATTATCCAGACCTTAATATAATCATGGGTATACCTTGGGACAGAAATGGTGTTCTAGTAAAGGAAAGTCAGAAGGACAAACTAGGTTAGAGGGCACTTTTTCCTCACAGGCCTTTGCTGACCTCAGGAAACCAACACTTCCCGACACGTACGTCAACAGACTTTCTTTACTGTGCTGTGGCCTCAGATGTGTTGCCAGCTGAATTTTGGGTAGTTTATCCACTCTTATTTTCCCCTTCCCGGTGGCACGACCCTTACAGTTTCCTCCCCTGGCCCACTGTCAGTCCCTCGGGCAGAGAACAGTCATACAATCATACACCTGAAATGCTGTTGAACTACACTAATATACCTCTCATGACTAATGTCTCAAGAGACCTTCATAGTTTTTCAATATATAATTAATTTTGTTGGAACAAGCTAATGGCTGAGCCGCTGTTAATAGGCAATGATAAAATCTTCTTGAAGACAATCACAGTATAATCACAGTAATATAAAGCAGACGAGGCCAACCAGTGCATTGAAGCCAATTTAATAGTTTTTGTTATTTTTATTATTTCGAATGATAGTTGACATGAATTTACAAATGAAGTATATATTTATTTACCTCTACATTGAACAATTCTGTTCACAGTTAAGTTGAATAAGTCTCCTTCACCAAATATAGGAGTAATGGTATTTACGCAAATGTGGAAATAGTTTTAAAGCAATTCTCTCAGCCTCTGGTAGGTGGCAGTATGGACTTAACAAAAGTATAATTACACAGTATTGGTGAAAGTACAGAAATCTTTGTCTTCATCTTTGCATCACATTTTTTATCAAGAACCCAACTACAGGAACGTTAATACTATGAATCCCCTAGGCCCAGGTTTTGGAGGGTATCAGAATGATCTGGATTCAGATCACTTCCAAAATGTACTGTCTGTATTGGAGCCATTTTTATTGACATACAACAGATAGGAACATACTGATCTAGATTTCAGTATCCAGATTTGTTTAGGGGGGACATTATTATGTCAAACTCCCCAACTCCAAAAGCAAGTGCAGGATGGTTGAAGATCTGTCGCGTAATTGCTCCAAGCATGCATTTCCAAGCCGCTGCAATTCTTACAAATTGCTTGTTTACATGGAAGCCTTCCATTGATACACGCGTGGTGAGGCTACACATTCATCAACTGCCACAATTGAATTCATAGGCACCTGACTTTTACAAGGAGTTGCTAGAGAGCAATGTGAAAAGTTAGCCCTGTCTGACTATCCACCCATCATTACTAAATAGTGCTTAACCAATTGTTGGCATCCAATACCGGACCCCTTTGCATCTTCCTCATGCCACTTCCAGGATACGAATCCTGGGCACCGTGATGCAGTTGTGCTGAAAAGCAGCGACTTACACCATTGCAACACAGAGGCCCCAAAACCATCAATGTTTTCTCTGGATCAGAAAGGTTTTTAATCTAGAATCCTCTTTCTAAGCCAAATACCACAGTATCAAAATCATAAATCTGGATTTTCAATGCTTTGATCTGTTGCCATCTACTACACTAGTTTTTCTTTTGCCATCCACTGGATTATTATTTTTTACATTACTGAACAGGTTGTGGTTGTAGGTAAGTACTGTATATACATTTATTTAATATACTAAATATACATAATACTACTTTATAATATGACTTAATACTCTGAAATATACGTTATTACCTACTGTAATAATACTTAAACCAATTTAATTTAAACTTAGTATTTTTAGAAATATGAATGTTGTTTTTCTTTAAAACGTCTTTGCCGAAAATAGAACATACTATATTTTTTATGTTTCTCATTTTATAATGTCCAATTAGTCTGTATGGTCTTGTTTTGTCCCAACAACACATCACAAGGTGCAATATTAGACATCCATGCTCATCTCACCAAACTGTTTTAATTCTCCTCACACTGCTCTCTTAACCAATAGAGTATCAATTACAAATTAGACATTTAGTATCTGTTTAAGTCAAGTTAATAACCATGCTGTTGCCGATGAATTACACCACCCAGACACATCAAAGATAAAGTCCTTCTGATGTGATCAGAAAGGTTATCATGAGTCCGTTGGTGAGTTTAAAACAGCAACAGATGGGAGAAAACCGAAGTAGGATTGACCACATGTGGTAATTTATGACATGAAACACATAAAAAACATATTCCCAAACAGGCCTCCAATTACAAAAAGGCACTCATTTAATTAAAATGTCAAAGGATTATATCTTTTGGTCTACATGCAAAATATGTTTTTCGGGACAAATCGAAAGCAACTTAACTGCCTCCTTGTGTTTTTGGACAATTGTTGTCTAGCTATAATCCCCAGCAAATACACAAAATATATATATATTTTTAAAATGTATTTTCCAATTCTCATTTGAATGAAAAATTACAACTGCATTATTTAAGTTATCCCATATACATAATACCTTTTTTTAAGTGTGGATCAATCAGCAGTTTTTTTATTGTTTCTGATTTCCCTCAAATGTCAACATTTGAATTGTAAAATATTTAAATTGTGTTCAGCCAAACACGCATCTATGCAGAAACCACCCATAATCCTCCTGTCATATCTGAGTTGTCAGCAATATTTACATGCTCGTGTTCAGTCCAATGCAAGCACATTTACTTTGTTGAGTCATTTACTGATGTACGCAACATGTTCTGCCTCTGTTCATCATGCCTCAGCCATCCCATCAAAAGTTTTGCCTAATACGCACTGTCCCAGACAACCAGAGCTGATTAATGTATTCACTGTACAGGGCGCATGCTGCTACAGTAAATTGCTGCAAGATGTAGAGCCAAATGCTCACTCATACAGTGTGGTGATGGTGCTTCTCACTGCTGAACTCAGGTCAGGGGGATTGAGTTCCACTGGCACTTAGTAATCAAAATGTGTGGTTTGGTGAGCCTGCTCCGGTACGCTGAAATGCGGGTAGGTATTTGAGTTACCCTAATGTGGGTCTAGCATGATCCTTCCACAGGCCTTCAGAGTACTCTTGGTTTTGTGTGCTGCGCAACCAGGCAACGTACCTTCCTCTGGATCCATCTATCTACACACCGCATGCTCATGAGGATCTGATGAGCCTAAATGAAAACACATGCCACAATCGGACCTCCAAACAGATGATATTATGTTATTGATGACAAAGTGAGCTTTGGAAAAAGAAATGTCTGAAGGACTTGGAAAAGGTCGACACACTTTTTACTGAGGACGTTATTCTGACGAGAGAGAACTGGAGAACACCTCTGATTGCCTGTGCAGTGACTAATCTCCACACAGACCTTACCCACGTCCTACGCCCGACCCCACACACACTGAATGGGTCACATGCTACCGCCCCTTGAACTAAAACCCTGGTCGCCTTTGACCTTAGCCACCCGCATAGGTGACACACCCAACATATAACCACCCTAATGTGCATTGGTTAAATGCCAGGGTGGCACATGTAAAGCAATTAGTGCACACAGCTTCCTAATGAAATGAATTTTTTAACTTCCGGTCACACCTGATTCACCAGAAATCAAAGAGGCGGAAGCTGTGTTTGCACCAAGGCAAAAAAAAACAAGCAAACAGACACCTTGGGGTTGGGAGGGTGGGTTAAGGGGTCAATGTAGGGGTGTCAGTGTTTGCAACCAAGTGACAGAGAATTTATGGGCGTACTTAAGGTCTAAGAGTCTGACACTTGTCAATGAGTGGGTTATTAAAAAGGTGAGAAGTGAGTGTACTGTCTGGAGGGGGGAATAATTGTGCTCTTAAAAGGGACTTCAAACAGCTAGTGGTGTCGGTGAAAAAGTGTTAGCAAACATGTGAAAGGATCCCTGGGAGGAAGTGGCTAGCTAGTGGCCTGTGGTGGATGAAACCACCTCTGTGAAGAGGGGTGGGGGGGGGACATACATCATCTGTCCAGGCAGCCTCTGAGGAAATGGAAACAGCCACAAGCCTGACTGGCGTAGACTTAAACGAGTAGCAGGTTATACAGGGAAGCTTAGGGTTAGTGTTCAGTGGGAAATTTTGTGTCTGTGAATAGCTTTAACTGAGGTTTGGAAAGGACAATTATTGACCTTACAACTAGTTATTACATTGCCAACTGACAGTAATTTCCAGTGCAAATCTGTTTTTCAATGGGCACTGGAAGTCTTTATTTCAGATGGTTGAATATCCTCTGCCAGCATGACAAGGTGTAAAATGGATGAGTTTCCTAGTGAGATTTAAGTTGATTCTCTGTGACTTTAAATGCCACAGGGCCTGCTCTGCTTTCACATTGGCATGTCACCAGGCTTCTTCCTCTGCAATATTGAAATGCTGTTCTAGGGGGGATTATTTGTTCTCTGTGAATTAATTTCTGGCTATAGAAAGAGGGTTAAAATCCGTAAGGTTTTAAGGATGAACTCAGATCTACTAGCGTTTCTGACTAAAACCTGGCTAGACTGAAGGCCAGCTACAGTATGTCAAGCACCACAGCCTGATCTCCATAACGTTACGTGTTAGACCCTCTAAAATGGTAGGCTACCAGTAGTGGGTTCCTCCAGAGAGTTTGACATGTTGTGAGTGGATGACACATGGAGGCACCATTAGAAGGGAAACAAATAGCATTATACCTCTTGGTAACTGAACACTTGATGTAAGAATGAATGCAAATAATTTAAGCGTACACAGAGCCTCTTAAAGAAAATGTGTACAATAGAGAGGAAATAAACCAAATATTCACAAACATTATTTTGTTGTTACACACAAAAGCACAGCCTAACATGCAGAATGTATCATTGTTTTTACCCATCTTTCTTCCCTTCCAGTTAGACCATGTCCATTCCCCCTGACCCTGCCTTGTTGACAACTCCTCACCAGATGAGGGATGGTCGAAGGGGCTCATATGCTTTGATTTGCAGCCGTCCGATTCTCATCACACTGCTGGTACAACATGGAAGCCTTTAGTCAGTACATGTGTGGAACAATTTCAAATTGACTAAATAAATTTCTGCAAATTCACTCACAGGTGCCTGATCTGCACACAAGGAGCCATTGGTGAGTAACATGGCAAGGTACCCTGCCTGGAAATTTTACTCCTTTACCCTGGGCAGCGTGTACCAATTCCAAACATACTGTACACATTAAAAATGCAGTGAAAAGTGAGTGAAATCTTAAATTATGGCTCCACATTTTGCATTCCCTACAAGATTATTTGGCAGGTTCCCACCAGAACAAAATACAATTTCAGGCTTTAGGGTTATTTTTACGGTAACACTTCAATTTGATAATAAAATTAAGCAAACTTTTAGGTTTTGGCATTACGTGAAAGGTCACGGTTCGGTGGAGGCTGGGATTTATTTATATTTATTTATTTATTGTCTTTACTTTTAGAGAAACAAACGCTAGTGTTTGGCCTGTTGCTTGGTCTTTGTCTTATATGTATGCTGATGGACGGCTTGTACTGTACATGTAATTCAATTATATGAACACAGCCGAAAGTCACGGCAGCCAATGCTTTTGTTTTTAGCAAATGACCTAGTGAGCAGTAATTTAGCAGTTGTATTTTTTTAGATACTAAGCACTACATGCTGTGACTTGAGGTCCTGATGAAGGAACTCTGGTGAACAAATCACAAGCTTTCACAATTGTCCTCCCTGAACATGGATTTTTGAAAATTAATGCTGACATTGTAACTGTATGGTCCAGCAGTTTACTGGAAAATGATTGTAGTTTAGCTATAGCTTAGTTTAGAATCTAGTCAGGATCAGTTCTTTAAACTGTATCCGTTCCAGTGCAAGTTTGAATTTTCATGGACATTACTCATTGTATTTCTCTAACAAGATAAAATTCAAAAGAAAATAATGCATTTTATCAGTTTGGACTAGTTTATTCATGTTGTTGTCTAATCTCCCCTTCAAGACTGCAATGAATTTTGTCCACAATTTCCTATTTATTGCTGTAATTTCTTTGATAAATGTTGCCTATTTTCCTGGAATAATCAGTACCAAAGCACAATCTTTTTTCACCTACCATCTTTTGACATGTACAGTATGACAATGTCGCACTAGAAAGTGATGCAGCCATCTGATACACAATTTACATCAAATCAATTCCTACCGCTACCACCTCTCTGAATTGCTAAATATGGCAACATTGACAATAGTTTACATTAAAAAGGGTTCAAAGATATCTGCAATTTGATTGGCAAAAATTACATTCCAAGCCTATGACAATTCCTTGATATTATTTCTATATTCTATAAATTGTTGAGGCATAAAATTGTTTAGTTTTTTATTGCCTATTGGCCCAAATTTTCGGTTTCTCCCACTGACATTCACAGTTGCTTGAAATTAGCAAATCATTCTCTGATTGGTTGTGGAAACACATTAATGTCCAACACCTGCATACATGAAGTCCGCCCATATTCATAACTCTTCATTCCGAGACAAGACTGTGCATTGTGGCTTTTAATGGCTGTGGGTCATTCCATGAAATCGGTGCCTTTTCAACTTAAACATTTTAAAAAATATAATTGTTTGAAACTGATTTTTTTTCAATACCCATTCAATTAGGACATCTTAACATGACAAGAAATTGCGTTGAGTCTTCTCAAGCTATGCCATTTGTTAGTTTGACTGTTGTAATGTTTTGATATTTTCCTCAGTCTTGTTACTGACTAGTGTTACTATATATATAATACTTCCAATTACAAATGCATCAGTTTGCACATATGTAAGTACCGTAGTATTTTGGTCACTCTTAATTCAGATGTCATATTATAAAACCTATATTTATCGGTTTTATATCATAATTGCTCCATATTGCTCTGGGATAGTAACAACAGGACTGATGGTAACAGGACTGATTATTTCATGCTAATATGATCATTTCTAGCTAACAGGTCAAGGTCAGAAAGGCACATGGTATGTAAATCTGAGAGGTTATTACTTCTAGATATTGGTAATCTCAGGATTAATAAATAATTGTTTATAAGCACACTAAACAAAATGTTAACAGGACTGATGATATGTGCCGACCCCTCTCGAACAACACTGATAAAACATGAATAAAAGGACATTAAAGAATAGTGAAACTTACCCTTGCTTACACTATGGAATCCACTTCCTCTAAATGATGTCACTTTGTTGAAATTATGTCACTTCTGGTTTGTACCATTATTTTATAGGGGTGTTTTGGTGATAGTAACAGGACTGAACAATGATAAAATGACTTATATTTCTAAGAAAATATCTATTTATTTTAAGACCATTGCTTAACAATGAACACTTGAGACAATATAAAACTGTGAAAATTGTATAATTTTACCATCATTTTATTTAACCAGATAAATCGATTGAGAACACGTTCTCATTTGCAATCGTGACCTGGCCAAGATAAGGGGCAAGACGACATGAAGTTACACATAGAGTAGCTACAAACTTTCAAGTATACATTTACACATATAAACAGTATTCGGTTCAATTATAAACTGTACATTCAGTACAAATATGGTCAAACAATTGAGAGGTAGGTTTTATGGAATGTAAAGTGGCAGTACAAGAGAAATAAATACTTCATAAATAATACTTGAGAGGTAACGTAATGAACATGGCTGGAACTGAAATGTGCAAATTATAAATAGACAGCCGTGCAGTTGAATATGTGCAAAATGTGTTAATAGAGTTAGCATGTGCAGTGGTCAGTCAATTGATTTGAAAGTAGTGCCTTAAAAGTAGTGATGGGGACAGTGGACTTGAGTTTCAGGGATTTTTGTAAATTGTTCCAGCCATTAGCAGCGGAGAATTAGAAGGAGAGGCGGCCAAATGAAGTGCAGGCTTTTGTAGTGACCAGGGAGATTTACTTGCTCGATCGCAGGTTGAGAGTGGGTGATGCAATGGATATTAATGAGTTTAGATAAGGTGGAGTTTTGCCTAGCAAGGACTTGTAGATGAGATGGTACCAGTGAATTAGGTGCAGAGTGTGTAATGAGAGCCATCCAACTTGTGAGTAGAGGTTGCAGTGGTGGGTGTTGTATGGGGCATTGAATGAGAAGTCCTGTTGAAAATGAATAACCATAGCAAAGGACAGGCCAAAATCCTTACTCATAGCATATAATATGTGATTTTAATTATTTAAAATTATATTTTATTGGGTTTTACTTGGTATTATTATTAATGCATATAATCTATAGTAACATTACGTTTTTTAATTTACACATTTATTTTATGTTAAAGCAACTTTAGAACTGATTATTTGTTAGGGCACCGATTTCACGGAATCACCCACATATTTTAACATCTCCAGAAAATCTATTTAAAGAAATGCAAATTCCAATACAAAACTGCACAGATGACTTGACTGCATTTGCCATACAGTTGTGCTCAAAATGTTTGCATATCCCTGGAGAATTGGTAATAGCAGTATAATTTTTAAGCAGACATGAGTGAGCAGGAAAAACATTTTTTTTTCTCATGGGAGTCATATTCAACTCTAGGTCATAACAGAATGGCACAATTATAAAACAAAACATGGCAACAAAGAAAATAATGAAATGACCCCTGTTCAAAAGCCTGCATACCCTCAGTTCTCAATACGGTGTATTGCCCCCTTTAGCATCAATGACAGTGTGCAGTTGTTTGTAATAATTGTCTATGAGGCCCTGAATTATTGCAGGTGGTATAGCTTCCCATTCGTCTTGGCAAAATGCCTCCAGGTCATGCAAAGTCTTTGTTTTGCATGAAGTGCACGTTTTAGTGCTCCCTTGAGTGGCTAGATGATATTAAGATCAAAATACTGTGATGGCCACTCCAGAACCTCCACCTTCTTTGCTGTAACCACTGGAGGGTCAACTTGGCCTTGTGCTTATGCTCATTGTCATGCTGGCAAGTCCAAGAGCATTCCACGCTCAGCTTTTAGGCATAAGAGTGCAAATTGTCTGCCAGTATTGTCCAATAACATGCTGCATTCATCTTGCCATACATTCTGTCAAGGTTCCCCGTGCCTTTAGAGCTCACACACCTCAAGAACACCAGCGAGCCACCAATATGCCTCACAGTGGGAATGGTATGCCTTTTCACTATAGGCCTTGTTGACCCCTCCCTAAACATAGCGTTTATGTGACCGTAAAGCTCTATTTTGGTCTCATCACTCCAAATTACAGTGTGCCAGAAGCTGTGAGAGTTGTCAAGGTGTTGTCAGGCATATTGTAACCAGGCTTTTTTGTGGCACTGTCAAAGTAAAGGCTTCTGCAGTAACTCAACCATGCAGCTCAGTTTTGTTCAAGTATCATTGTATTGTGCTCCTTGAAACAACCACACCATCTTTTGCCAGAGCAGCCTGTTTGTATCCTGAGGTTACCTGTGGGTTTTTCTTTGTATCCTGAACAATTCTTCAGTCAGCTTTGGCTAAAATCTTTCTTGGTCTACCTGACTTTGGCTTGATATCAAGAGATCCCCAATATTCCACTTCTTAATAAGTGATTAAACAGTACTGACTGGCATTTGCAAGTCTTTGGATATATTTTTATATCTTTTTCCTAACGTATGCAGTTCCAGTACCTTATTACGCAGGTCTTTTGCCAGTTTTTTTCTGCTCCCCATGGCTCAGTATCTAGCCAGCTCAGTGCAATCACGTGAGAGCTGACAAACCCTTTGACTATGTATACAGTGCCTTGCGAAAGTATTCGGCCCCCTTGAACATTTCGACCTTTTGCCACATTTCAGGCTTCAAACATAAAGATATAAAACTGTAATTTTTTGTGTAGAAGCAACAACAAGTGGGACACAATCATGAAGTGGAACGAAATTTATTGGATATTTTAAACTTTTTTAACAAATAAAAAAAATGTCAGCCCCTTTACTTTCAGTGCAGCAAACTCTCTCCAGAAGTTCAGTGAGGATCTCTAAATGATCCAATGTTGACCTAAATGACTAATGATGATAAATAGAATCCACCTGTGTGTAATCAAGTCTCCGTATAAATGCACCTGCTCTGTGATAGTCTCAGAGGTCCGTTGAAAGCAATGAGAGCATCATGAAGAACAAGGAACACACCAGGCAGGTCCGAGATACTGTTGTGGAGAAGGTTAAAGCTGGATTTGGATACAGAAAGATTTCCCAAGCTTTAAACATCCCAAGGACCACTGTGCAAGCGATAATATTGAAATGAAGGAGTACCAGACCACTGCATATCTACCAAGACCCGGCCGCCCCTCTAAACTTTCAGCTCATACAAGGAGAAAACTGATCAGAGATGCAGCCAAGAGGCCCATGATCACTCTGAAAGAACTGCAGAGATCTACAGCTAAGGTGGGCGAGTCTGTCCATAGGACAACAATCAGTCGTATACTGCCAAATCTGGCATTTATGGAAGAGTGGCAAGAAGAAAGCAATTTCTGAAAGATATCCATAAAAAGTGTTGTTTGCCACAAGCCACCTGGGAGACATACCAAACATGTGGAAGAAGGTGCTCTTGTCAGATGAAACCAAAATCAAACTTTTTTGGCAACAATGCAAAATGTTATGTTTGGCGTAAAAGCAACACAGCTCATCACCCTGAACACACCATCCCCACTGTCAAACATGGCGGTGGCAGCATCATGGTTTGGGTCTGCTTCTTTTCAGCAGGAACAGGGAAGATGGCTAAAATTGATGGGAAGATGGATGGAGCCAAATACAGGACCATTCTGGAAGAAAACCTGATGGAGTCTGCAAAAGACCTGAGACTGGGACAGAGATTTGTCTTCCAACAAGACAATGATCCAAAACATAAAGCAACATCTACAATGGAATGGTTCACAAATAACCATATCCAGGTGTTAGAATGGCCAAGTCTAAGTCCAGACCTGAATCCAATCGAGAATCTGTGGAAAGAACTGAAAACTGCTGTTCACAAATGCTCTCCATCCAACCTCACTGAGCTCGAGCTGTTTTGCAAGGAGGAATGGCTGAAAATGTCAGTCTCTCGATGTGCAAAACTGATAGAGACATACCTCAAGCGACTTACAGCTGTAATCGCAGCAAAAGCTGGTGCTACGAAGTAGTAGCTTAATTTTTCAGTTTTTTATTTATAAAAAAGTTTGAAATATCCAATAAATTTTGTTCCACTTCATGATTGTGTCCCACTTGTTGTTTTTATTTTATTTATTTAACCTTTATTTAACCAGGTGGGCTCGTTGAGAACAAATTCTCATTTAAAACGGCGACCTGGCCAAGATAAAGCAAAGGTGCAAGTACAGACAGTTACACATGAATACAAATACACAAGAATAACACAATGGGTCGGGTAAGGGAGAAGGATAGAAAAGTGCAGTTGATTGTGCAGTTGAATGCATTTGAATGCAGTGTACAGAGTAGCAGGCAAATACAATGAAATAAGTTAACGCTAGTATGACAGTGCAAATGGTAACTGTGCAAATAAAATATAATAATGTTCAAGTAAGTATGTACACAAAGGTGCTTATTTGGAAAATACTAAAGTAACAGATCAGATAGGAAAGGTAGTGTACGTGTGAGGGGGGGGGTCAGCAGGTGCAATGGTTGGACAGAAGCTCTGATAAACGAGATTTAAAGGAAGTGAGGGGGACGGTGGTCACGAGTTTCAGAGTCTTCTGTAGCTCGTTCCAATCGTTAGCTGCGGCGAACTGGAATGAATTTCGGCCAAAAG
>JACXGM010009405.1:0-27625 GCA_016801145.1 Umbra pygmaea
GAGAGACGCAAGACCCAACACTCTGAATGAGCTTAAGGCCGCTATCGAAGCATCCTGGGCCTCCATCACACCTCAGCAGTGCCACAGGCTGATTGCCTCCATGCCACGCCGCATTGAAGCAGTCATTTCTGCAAAAGGATTCCCGACCAAGTATTGAGTGCATAACTGAACATAATTATTTGAAGGTTGACTTTTTTTTTGTATTGTACTTCTTTTATTGGTCAGATGAAATATGCTAATTCTTTGAGATAGTAATTTTGGGTTTTCATGAGCTGTATGCCAAAATCATCAGTATTAAAACAATAAATGACCTGAAATATTTCAGTTGGTGTGCAATGAATCTAAAATATATGAAAGTTTAATTTTTATCATTACATTATGGAAAATAATGAACGTTATCACAATATGCTAATTTCTTGAGAAGGACCTGTATGAACTACATCAGGTTGCAGTTGCTATAAATGAGAACTTTTTCTTAGTCAACTTAAGGTACTAGTATAAATTAATGAATAATATAAATAAATAAGTAATAATATGTGTTAATTCCAGGCAGTTGCTTGTAGATTTATTACCAGAAGGTAATGTTTTTCTGATACGTGTTCCATGTTATACTAATGATTCCTGGATGTAATGCTATGTTAGCTATTCACCATAGTAAGTATGGTTTGTAGTATTGTATATATACACTCACCTAAAGGATTATTAGGAACAGCCATCCTCCTTAATGATCATTTCTCCTTAATGCAATGATCTACTCAACCAATCACATGGCAGTTGCTTCAATGCATTTATGGGTGTGGTCCTGGTCAAGAGAATCTCCTGAACTCAACAAACTGAATGTCAGAATGGGAAAGAAAGGTAATTTAAGCAATTTTGAGCATGGCATGGTTGTTGGTGCCAGACGGGCCGGTCTGAGTATTTCACAATCTGCTCAGTTACTGGGATTTTCACGCACAACCATTTCTAGGGTTTACAAAGAATGGTGTGAAAAGGGAAAAACATCCAGCATGCGGCAGTCCTGTGGGCGAAAATGCCTTGTTGATGCTAGAGGTCAAAGGAGAATAGGCTGACTGCTTCAAGCTGATAGAAGGGCAACTTTGACTGAAATAACCACTTGTTACAACTGAGGTATGCAGCAAAGCATTTGTGAAGCCACAACACACACAACCTTGAGGCGGATGGGCTACAACAGCAGTAGACCCCACCGAGTACCACTCATCTCCATTACAAATAGGAAAAAGAGGCTACAATTTGCAAGAGCACACAAAAATTGGACAGTTGAAGACTGGAAAAATGTTGCCTGGTCTGATTAGTCTCGATTTCTGTTGAGACATTCAGATGGTAGAGTCAGAATTTGGCGTAAACAGAATGAGAACATGGATCCATCATGCCTTGTTACCACTGTGCAGGCTGGTGGTGGTGGTGTAATGGTTTGGGGGATGTTTTCTTGGCACACTTTAGGCCCCTTAGTGCCAACTGGGCATCGTTTAAATGCCATAGCCTACCTGAGCATTGTTTCTGACCATGTCCATCCCTTTATGGCCACCATGTACCCATCCTCTGATGGCTACTTCCAGCAGGATAATGCACTGTGTCACAAAGCTCGAATCATTTCAAATTGGTTTCTTGAACATGACAATAAGTTAACTCTAATATAATGGCCCCCACAGTCACCAGATCTCAACCCAATAGAGCATCTTTGGGATGTGGTGGAACGGGAGCTTCATGCCCTGGATGTGCATCCCACAAATCTCCATCAACTGCAAGATGCTATCCTATCAATATGGGCCAACATTTCTAAAGAATGCTTTCACCACCTTGTTGAATCAATGCCACGTAGAATTAAAGCAGTTCTGAAGGCGAACAGGGGTCAAACACAGTATTAGTATGGTGTTCCTAATAATCCTTTAGGTGAGTGTAGATTTGTATTACATTTTAGGTAAGAGCCTTTCTGTGCATCTTTGGTTTTGTTAATCAGTCTTTTTGTTTGGTCCTGGTTATTATTTAACATATGTTCTTCATTCATTATATACCTGATATAGGACTACCACATTTGCCTAAAATAAAATATTTTTGACGTTGTTAAACACAATACCTAGGAAGAGTTTAGAAATCAATATTTGGTGGAATAATAATAATTTTATGTCAATAATCATTGGCTTTCATCAGGGCCGTGGGAAGAATTTTTAAGTTGGGGGTGCTGTAGTGGGAGTTGCATTTTTTGGGTATACCTGGGGGCGTACTCCTGCGCATGCTGTCAACGCTAGTGCGCCCACCGTGCACATGACGCAGTGCATAGTTACCTTGCTTTACCATGCATCAGACAGTTGGCTGTTTATCACTGTGTAACATCATCTTTTCTTTTATTAACACTTATTACGCATGTGCACTGAAGACACCAGTTGGTTCAGTGTAGCAAGTGGAAAATTGTCCCCAACTCATCCATAATGCATTACTTCAGCTGCGCAACTGTATGGGGCCTTTGTTGCCTTATTTTGCGCTTCATAATGCACCACACATTCTCAACAGGAGACAGGTCAGGACTGCAGGCAGGCCATGCTAGCAGCCACACTCTCTGCTTATGCAACCATGCGGTTGTAATCCGGGCAGAATGTGGTTTGGTGTTGTCCTGCTGGAAAATGCAAGGACGTTCCTGGTAATGACGACGTCTGGATAGGAAGCATGTGTTTCTCCAAAATGTGTACATCTTTTTTTGCATTAATAATCCCCTTATAGATGTGCAAATGACCTCTGCCATGGGCATTGACACACCCCTATATCAAGACAGATGCTGGCTTTTGGATCTGATGTTAACAGCTTGAATGGTCCTTCTCCGATTTGGCCAGGAGAACAGGACAGCTGTTTTGTCCTAAACTATATGAAATGTTAACTCATTGGACCAGAAAACATGATTTCACTGTGCTACTGTCCATCTTAGATGAGGCCGAGCCCAGAGAAGTCGGTGGTGCTTCTGGACAGTGTTGATGTATGGCTTCTGCTTTGCATAGTAAAGCCTTAACTTGCATCTGTGGATCCAGTGGCAAATGGTGTTGCCTGACAAAGGTTTACCAAAGTTTTCTTGACCCCATGTCAAGATGTCAATTACAGACTCATGACGGTTTTTAAGACAGTGACCTCTGAGGGATCGGAGATCTTGTACATTCACAAGTAGTTTTGGCCATTCCTTCACCCACTTAGCCTGGAAAAATCCAGACCCAAATCCGGAGGATATATGGGTCTGGCTTCGAGTAATGAAAATGACCCAACTCGAGGGGCGGCACCAAGCATGCATTTGAAAATCTCAAGGTACGCAATTGGATAACACTACGACCAATCACCAACGGTTTTCCGCTAAGCCCCTATGGCGGAGCTAACTGGTAGATAAAACTCCTGCCCTATCAGGTCGCAAAACAGCAAAAACGTCCTTTTATAAAAAAAGGAACGATTCGAGCACCATCTTCTGTTCCTCTTTTAGACAAAAAGCCAAGTCTAACTCGTTCATTGTAGTGGCCAAAGTCGTTTTAAACAACTGGTGTTAATCCATAGCAATCTTACAATGTTTGCTAATGACGAGGTCGCAGCGCTGTCGTGTAGTTATCTGTTAAAACACGCCTCTGGCACGCCTATATCAGATACACCGATGTGATTGGTGCAGCTTGGCTACAAGGGCATAATTAATGAGCAGAATTACTCGGTGCCAAGGTAACTTGCTGAGCAAATTCGAATTGTGCTCTCGCGAGAACTCTGGATTTCCAGGGTATCACACACTGAGATTTGCCCAGAATCCTACAGATTTTCATTTTGGGAATGTTGTTCTCAAAGTGTTGGATTGTTCACTGATGCCTTTGTTGGTAGAGTGGCGAGTCTCGACCCATCCAATCTTGAAGGACTAGTCCTCTTTTAATTAGTGCTAAATTGCCCCTGTCCCAATTTTTGGGTACATGTTGCATGCATCAATTTCAAAATAAATGTTTACCGTAAAAAAAATGTTTATAAACTTCAAAGTACATTTTCAAATCACTCCTCTTTTTTATTAGTATTTTCCATACTATCCCCAACTTTTTTGGACTTGGGGTTATAACAGAAGCCTTTTGCAAGGTCCAAGCTAACTCTCCCAGATCTATCTTGTATCTTTAACACTGTGAAGCATCACATTCTACTTTCCACCCTCTGAGATCTCAGAAACTCGGTCTGCACACTCTTGGATCTCATCATACCTAGCAGGCTGCTCTTACCAAGTGACATGGAGAGGATTGTTGTCTGAACTGATGTCCCCCAGGGCTCTGTTCTAAGCCCTCTCCTCTTCTCTCTTCAAATCCCTTGTCTCTGTCATAACCTCACATATTCTCTCCTATCATTGCTAAGCAGATGACACTCAACTATTTTCTCCTTCCCCCTTCAGATCCCAAAGTGAAAACACACACCTCTGAATGCCACTTCCTTAAACTCAACAATGAGAAACAACATGAGAAACAATGAGAAGAATTCTTAATTCTTGTCCTTGGCAAGGTAATATACCTTTTAAAAGTTTAATATGATAAAATAAAATGCAAGCATTATGTGCATATACAGTATTTGAGCATTATGTGCAATGTACCCGCTGCAGGTTGTTAGGCTATTTATTTTAATTGTTTCTTGTAGAATTTATATAATTGGTAATGATTAAAAACTGTTATATATATATACACTCACCTAAAGGATTATTAGGAAACACCATACTAATACTGTGTTTGACCCCCTTTTGCCTTCAGAACTGCCTTAATTCTACGTGGCATTGATTCAACAAGGTGCTGAAAGCATGCATTAGAAATGTTGGCCCATATTGATAGGATAGCATCTTGCAGTTGATGGAGATTTGTGGGATGCACATCCAGGGCACAAAGCTTCCGTTCCACCACATCTCAAAGATGCTCTATTGGGTTGACATCTGGTGACTGTGGGGGCCATTTTAGTACAGTGAACTCATTGTCATGTTTAAGAAACCAATTTGAAATGATTCAAGCTTTGTGACATGGTGCATTATGATGCTGGAAGTAGCCATCAGAGGATGGGTACATGGTGGCCATAAAGGGATGGACATGGTCAGAAACAATGTTCAGGTAGGCCGTGACAATTAAACGATGCCCAATTGGCACTAACGGGCCTAAAGTGTGCCAAGAAAACATCCCCCAAACCATTACACCACCAGCCTGCACAGTGGTAACAAGGCATGATGGATCCATGTTCTCATTCTGTTTATGCCAAATTCTGACTCTACCATCTGAATGTGTCAACAGAAATTGAGACACATCAGACCAGGCAACATGTTTCCAGTCTTCAACTGTCCAATTGTTGTGTGCTCTTGCAAATTGTAGCCTCTTTTTCCTATTTTTTGTGGAGATAAGTGGTACCCGGTGGGGTTTTCTGCTGTTGTAGCCCATCCGCCTCCACAAATGCTTTGCTGCATACCTTGGTTGTAACGAGTGGTTATTTCAGTCAAAGTTGCCCTTCTATCAGCTTGAAGCAGTTGGCCCATTCTCCTCTGACCTCTAGCATCAACAAGGCATTTTCGCCCACAGGACTGCCGCATACTGGATCTTTTTCCCTTTTCACACCATTCTTTGTAAACCCTAGAAATGGTTGTGCATGAAAATCCCAGTAACTGAGCAGATTGTGAAATACTCAGACCGGCCCGTCTGGCACCAACAACCATGCCACGCTCAAAATTGCTTAAATCACCTTTCTTTCCCATTCTGCCATTCAGTTTGGAGTTCAGGAGATTGTCTTGACCAGGACCACACCCCTAAATGCATTGAAGCAACTGCCATGTGATTGGTTGAGTAGATCATTGCATTAAGGAGAAATTGAACGGGTGTTCCTAATAATCCTTTAGGTGAGTGTATATAGCATATAGGGTTTATTACTCATTGTCCTGCAACAGATATTGATTGCTTTCTGCAGTTCGGAAATTGAACACCACATGTGGTTTCATTAATGCTCTCTGCAGGTTTGCAGGTTTAATAAAATGTTTCATTTCTACTTTGATGTTATTTAATCATACAGTTAGACCATGCCCCATTTGGTAGCCTATTAGCATTCGGCAGCCTCAGGAAAATCATTGGTAGTAAGCTACAATACAACACCGCCAGCTACTGTATTTTTAATGCTTCTTCCAAAAATCTGTATAATATAGATATGTACCTGAGACTTTGCTCACATCCTAATTGACATTGTAATCATTGTTGGCACTTATCCAACTATGTTAGTGTACTAACAATGCAAGGAGAGCCAGCTCTACAAATCATCTGCTTCATCTACAGTCAAACGTGTCTCTTGTATGTTTCTATTGTTACTTATTAAATAAGTACTTCAACTATTTGCAGCAGGCTGATTGGTAATAGAGGCCCGGTGGAATACGACACATGACTAAAACAGCGGGAAACCAAACAAACAACAATGCACAGAGGATAGAAATAATTATACTTAACACATAGGGGAGCAACTAAAACACATATACAGGGGAAACTAGACACTTCTCAAGTCCCCGTAATGGAGACCATGACAGAAAGTCAGATTCAGTCAGTCATCTTGCTGTCTTTTTTTGACACAACAGTTGGCAGTTAGTGTCATTCCCTGGCAAAGACTTAGGAGGGTGAGAACAATCTTGAATGGATGTGAACATAGACAACCTCTGTTGGGTAAATGTTTTGGCTGATGTTTCAGGTGCAATTTCAGAGTACTAAAGTTCCAATTGTGTCAACATTTGAACCATCATTGCTTTCCAAAGTTTCCTTATATTTCAGTGCATGATATACAATTTGAAAGCTCTTTGTTGGTGGAATGAGGCTCATTGCACACAGGAAGTAATTCATTTGACATCAAATCAAAACCTAACACGTAAAGTATGAAGTGCACTGCGACATTTTTTGTGTTTGATGTATATTACCGTAGCTAAACATTTTGGAAGAAGAAAATAAATGAATACATGTAACATGTGGAGAATTCACAGTAAACTGACGTCACACAAGTGACAGTTATGTTTTCTGGGAAAGTGAGGTGGAAGTATTTCAGGACCTTGGAAATTATGTGGTTCAGCTTTAACTGGAATAGTTGGACGGTATCATTCAGCTCTTAATACAACCCATTCATAAATGATGATGTATGCAAACACCAGAGGTTTTTAAAAAAAACATTAGATGTATCCATATGATGCAGAAGAGCATCTATGAATGCACAACATGTGTAAACTTGAAGCAGATGGGCTACAGCACCAGAAGATCATACCGGGTGCTACTCCTGTCAGCTAGGAGCAGGAAACTGAGGCTACAATTTGCACAGCCCCACCAAAATTGGTCAATAAAAGATCGGAAGAACATTGCCTGGTCTGATGAGAATCAATTTTTGCTGCAACATTCCGGTGGTAGGGTAAGAATTTGGTGTAAACAACATGAAAGCATGGATCCATCCACCATTGTATGACTGGTTCAGGCAGGTAAGGGTGTGGAGAAATTTCCTGGCCCACTTTGGGCCCCTCAGTACCAATTGAGCATTGTTTGAATGCCACAACCTACCTGAGTATTGTTGCTGACCATGTCCATCCATTTATTACCAGTGTACCCATATTCTAATGGTTACTTTCAGCTGGATAATGGTCATGTCACAAAGCTCACATAATCTCAAACTTGTTTTTTGAACATGACACTGACTTTGCTGTACTTAAATGGCCTCCACAGTCACCAGATCTCAATCCAATCGAGCAACTTTGTGGATGTGGTGGAACACGAGGTTTGCATCAGGGGTGTACAGCCAACAAATATGCAGCAACTGCATTATGCAATAATGTAAATAGGGACCAAAATATCTGAGGAATGATTATTTTTTTAACACCACAATAATAGTGTTTAATACTATTTATATTTGGTGGAATAATCACTCACAGATTTGATTTGTATTGGCATGCTCTCCACCTGTCTTTCACACTGAATCAGTACCTCGGTCATTAGAATGAGGTCTGCTTCGATTGGAAATAAACAGATACTGGAATAGGATGGCTGCCATATATGTAGAGATGCTGATTTAAAGCTGCACTGTGTAACATTCCATATATTTGTCCTGTCGGCCTGAATTCTACATAGATTAAAAAATATATTTTGTGTTTTTGCAGAACACAAGAATAATACAGAGACAATATAACCCATTTTTTTTAAATACACATTTTTGTGGTGTGTTAGTGGAGCCTGGGCGCCATACCATGGACATAACTTGAACATCATTTTCAATTATTTCCTCAGCTGTGAGTCCTGTGTGATCAGACCCAGCCGGGTTGTATTCAGTCAATAGTTTCCTTACTTAAAGGCCAATTCCAGCCCTAAAACACCTCAAAATCATTTTCCATTACCCTAGTAAGAAGAAAAACTTTTCAATGCATTCTGAAGTTCCCTTTAACCGGCAACCGTAAGTTTGTGAATTAGTATCCCAGTAACGTCACTGGCAACAGAGACAGATTTTTTTTGCTTTCAACAATGTCCTGCCAAGAAGATGATTACATCTATTTGTTAGATCATTTGAGTTTCAACGCTCAAATGGACCAAAGTGTTTTTGAAAAAAACAGCCATGCCCAGACGGAGGACCAAATTATCTACCTGGCTGTGGTTAGCCTTTATTAGCTCCAATGTAGCATCTTGAAACAATTACTTGGAGGAAAGAACGTAAAATGAATGAAAATGCCAAATACAGAATACTGCTTACTCTGTTCTATTTTAAGCCAGGGTGGTTGTGTACATGTTGGTCGTATTGCTTGGAAATAACGACCGAAAGATGAGTTATAGTAATGGGTAAGTTGATAACTGGCTATATAGTTTGTTGTCTGGGGTTTTCATGCAGCTGTTTGGCCTGTCTGGAGTTGAGGTAGCATCATTAGCTTCAATGTAGTTATCAGTGATTGTGTAAGTACTTGGAGGAACAAATGTAAAATGTTAAATTATCTGTTGCAGATTCTGGCTAAATCAGTACAGAATTGTTGTAGGGCTTATAGCTCTGGGACGATATTATGAAACGTAGTAAATGTTTGAAATTGCAGTGCATCATTTCTAGCTAGTAGCCAAGGTCCTTACGCTAAATTCGACTCCACCAAAGCGACTCGGAGTGCGCGGTCGCAAAGGTCTCATTGAATTCCGGACTTTCAAGTAAAATCCGATACAGAAGCGCCTGAACTGTACTCTTGGCTGTTTAAAAAAACATGCAGGAACAGCACTGTATATGACGTTAATCAGTTTAGGGTAACGTTGTTCAATACAATATTTAAAATGTAAAACTATTGACAGTATGCATTTGTTTTCCTTTCATCCTGCCAGTAAGCTACATTTATGTTTGTTATTTTATTTACTATTAAAAGTATATTCAACTCTGCATCTGCTTTCAACTCAGTATAGTCAGCATGACAATTTTGTCAATAATATACATTTGCTGCACGTTAGATATTGTGAAATGTCAATTTTGCTGTTCAAATATTGTCTACTGGTATAGCTTTGTTATTTAAGTAGACGTTTTCAACCCCTGGATCTAACATGCTAGCTCCCAACATTTACTAGTTCTTTTTGTATTTTTTTTCAACACAACATCACAGTAATTCGGGAAATAGACACAAAATGGGTTTTCACAAAAAAAATCGCAATTTTTTTGAACTCCAACAAAAGAAGAAATTTCAGTATATGACACAATTTTTTACATTCTTCAAAATATAACATGGATTAATATATGATAGATGTGGTTAACATTATGGTTTGGGAAAGGTCAAGGTTAGGGGGTTAAGATTAGTGTAAGGATTATGGTTATAATTACGATATAAAGTTAAAAACAATGTGTTATTATTTCGCTACATACCCAGCCATCACCATGCCTTGAGACATCTTAAGACATAGGTGATGGCTGGATATGTAGTCCATTTGGAATACAAACTCCGCCCTCTTTCTGTTTCAAATGAACTAATCACATTCCTTTCTTCAGGCATCTGAAGACTTCTGTAGAATATCGGCAAATATACATGAAAAAAAATGATTTGTGTGTATGTCACAAATTTCCAATATGCATTTCATGTCTATTTCATGAAATCTTACGATACTGTGCTGATTTTTTTGTAGTTTTCAAAAGTTACTTTACAAACCTGTGCAGGTTTAAGAAAAAAGTGTTCTCTTCATTTTCCAGAGCTGTAGTTCAGGAGACTGAACTGATTGCCCATTATATATTAACTATTCATATAAATAGACCAAACCTACCAACTAACGTTTGGTTTTGTGTTACCAAGCTGCCATAATGTGGACTGTCCTACAAGATGTGGAAAATGTCTGGATCTTTGTTACAGGTCTATTAAAGGGGCATATAAGTCGTTCTTGAGAGCCCCTTTAGGCCTTGTTTATCTGGCCCCTGTTTATAAACCTGTCTTGAAAAGGGAAACAACTGAGAAAAGATTAGTTCCTGTGTGGTCTGCAGACTCAAATCAAGAGCTGATGGGATGCTTTGAATGTACCAATTGGGAAATGATTTAGACGATCTTACTGAGACTGTGACTAATTGTATTGTAATTTGTGAAGATTTGGTCATTCAAAAACAAGCCTTGAATCCCTAAAAATGTAAAAAATGTGATTAATCTAAGGAATATTCATTTTAAACAAGGTGATAGATTTCGTTACAGAGAGGCCCATAAACTAGTAAGAAATTAGGTGAAATTTGCAAAATTGCAGTATAAGGAAAAGATAGAAACTATGTTTACAAATGGAAAATCTCATGTCGCCTGGGATGGAGTGAAGACTATAATTGGAACTAAACAGAAGAAAAAATGTATTACTTTAGGAGTAACTTGATTATGAATAAGCTGATGATTTTATCTTATTTTATACACGTTTTGATACTCATTTTACAAATGAATTGTCTGATTGTTGTGGGAATTCAGTGACTCAGAACACTCATGTTAAATTTCAAATGAGTAAAGCTGATGTACATAGTTGTTTTGCTCAGGTTAAGGTTAGAAAGAGTCCAGAACCTGATCTCATTGGTGGTAGGCTGTTAAGAAATTGTGCAGAGCAGCTTTCAGGGAATTATTCATTTATTTTTTATAAATCATTGCAACTTTCTAAAGTACCTTGTCTATGGAAAGATTCCATAGTGGTGTCAAATGCAAAAGAAATATCTTTCTCTTAATGATTATAGGCCCATTACACTTTTTGGTTATGAAGTCTTTTAAAAAAAAACAGTAAGGAAGGAGATTTTGGCCTCTAAACAGTCAGCGCTTGATCCTATGCAGTTTGCACTTGATCCTACACAGTCAGCACTTGATCCTATGCAGTTTGCACTTGATCCTACACAGTCAGCACTTGATCCTATGCAGTTTGCACTTGACCCTACACAGTCAGCACTTGATCCTATGCAGTTTGCACTTGATCCTACACAGTCAGCACTTGATCCTATGCAGTTTGCACTTGATCCTACACAGTCAGCACTTGATCCTATGCAGTTTGCACTTGATCCTATGCAGTCAGCACTTGATCCTATGCAGTTTGCACTTGATCCTACACAGTCAGCACTTGATCCTATGCAGTTTGCACTTGATCCTATGCAGTTTGCACATGATCCTATGCAGTTTGCATGTAGCTCAGGTAGAGGAGTGGATTATGCTAGCTGTACCCTACTAAATGATTAGAAGAAATTTTTATTGATTTTCCTCTGCTTTTAATTCTGTTCAGCCTCATATTTTGGCAAAGAAACTGATTGATGATCATTTAGACTTAAACATTGTGTGTTGTTTGGCTGATTTTTTAAACTAATAGATCAATGGTGTGTTGTCTAATGCATTGTTGTCTTCAACTGGCACCACCCAGGGTTGTGTTTTGTCCCCTCTTTTGTTTTCTATATATATATAGATGTCTGTCACAGTCTTTTTAACGAAATACACATTGTTAAATTTGCAGATGACTCTGTGATTGTCTCTCCTTACTGAGTTTGAGTCATTAGTTAATCAATAAGTAACAATGCACATATACATGTAACAAGCAACTGAAGGTTAGCTAAATAAATAGTTTTTTTTTACATTTTAATTATTATTCTGATGTTAGCTAAACATGTATTTGTAACATTCTAAATACCTAAGTTAGTTCAAAACGGACTTGTTTGATAGCCATAGGCAACATTTGATAACTGAGGCAACATGGATATGACGTTGTTTTCAGAAAATAGCTCTTATCTGTAAAAATGAATTGAGGTGTTGTTTCACATAAACTCCTTGCAAGAGTTCCTTGTCATCTTATTTTAAATCAGATAATGCCAGAAGTATTTCAAAAAGTATTCAAATACAACTTTCTCTTACTGATCTGTGTTTACAGATAAAGTAAGAGCAGCATTGTTGAGAGCGTTTGTTGTTTAACAGCTGTTCACTGGGTAAATAAAAGGGCGTGCAGCACATTCAGGCCTGTAGTAGGCAAGATTTCGGGATGCACCCCCCGAACTGACACACACCCAAATATCTTACTCTGACATTATGATTAAAATGAATGACATCCCAGGCTCTACAGACGGTGGTGTGCTAGATGGCTTTGGCTGAGTCTCCACATAAGTAGAAGGGGTTTTGATGATATCCCTCCCATGTCTTTTAATAGGCCAACTGAAGAGTTGTAGCAAAAATCTCAGGCAGCACTATGCCAATTTGCGCTGCCTCATGCATGAGGTTCGGGGAAAGCCAGAGAACACATAGTCAGGCTCGAACCACTGACTATCATGACATAGACTGTACTACAATGCAGAGACCTAGCCCACTTTGCCACACGGACCCCCCGTCTCCTTCATTTTTAATGTTTGCCAGGTCAGAATTTCTCTTCATCTGATTCCGAACCAGCTGTTCACATGGAAATGAACGTATATAAAAGACCCGCAACAGCAACCAACCAGGGGCATTTCTGGGCATGCACTTATTTTTATCGTTATACCAGAGATATGAATGTAACTTATCTACAGAATGTGGATAGTTGTGGTAATCTGAAATTAAAGTTTACAGTACATGTTTATGATTCCATTACTTGAACCCAATTTTCTCTCCAAATGAATAGGTAGTATTTTGTGTCATTGTGTCAGAGGTATGCATTATCTTTGAATGTCTGGGTAGCATGGTCACATGTATATGGTACATACATAGGAAGATATTTATAGGGAGCTTTACATTTGTTGAAGATCCTTTGCTGGTTTTAAGCTTTGACAAGCAAAGATGTGAAGAGGAATAGAAAAGCAGTCTTCCCCCGCAAAATGGCCTGATACTATAATTGGTCCCTGTGGGGAAGGTGAACTACTGCATCCTTTCTGTTGATTGTACCAACGAGACTCAAGGAATGTATGGATGAGGTTAATGATGTGTTCTAAGGTTGTGCAACGATTTCTACAACATTTATGTCATGAAATGCCTTTCTCTAGGCAAGACCATCATCATTTAAACAGCTTCTTAGAACTATTTGTATTGTTAACATCTTGTGAAAAACAGTCACTGATTTCTGAAATATTTATAATGGCTTTGTCTTTTTAATGAACCTACACTAATGACACAAATTCGCTTACAGTCATTTTAATAATGCACATGTTTTAAATATTTCTGATTCTCAAAATAGAATGGTGCACATTTGTCACATACCTGGCTATGTCATATATATATGTCATACATTAACCAAAACTGAACTAAGTAAGATTTTTGTATTAATACATTATTAGAGTTTTATTCTGGATCATGGAATGAGTTCACACAATAGATTGTCCCATCTACTCAGATGGAGAAGCTCTGTATACTAGACCCTGCTGCTATGAATCATTGGCTGGGATGCGTGTTCGGGGGCTGAAAGCTCATTGTGCACAGGAAGTGATGCGTTTGACGTAGCAAATCAAAGCCTAGGACATGCTGAAAAAAGTAGGAAGTGCATGGCAAAGTTGTGATTGTGTTTGAAGTATATTACGCATGCTAGCCAAACAATTTAATAACGATGGAGGACAACAGTGAGAAATCAGCTCAAATGGAGGCCAATAGATGCCGTGGCAATACTGTGAAAATCAATGCCGCTTACTATCCACAATAAAAGCTACTCAAGCAGAGTGGTTTAAACAGCAATGCTGATGTGGCAATGCTTCTTTTAGAAAGTAGGTATAGAATAACTTATTTTCCAGTCTTTAAATTTGACAGTGAACCGACCTCACACAAACAACAGTCAGGTTTTCTAGGAAATTAAGGCGAACATATTTCTTGAAAGTTATATGGTTCAGCTTTAAGCAATCATAAAATGACATGGTGTTTGATGCCATTTCAGAAATAAAATAAATGTCTCTTTTACTGATGACAACTCCTGCATATTCTACCCCAGAGTCAAGTACACCTCAAAGGAGTGTATAGCTCGGGGCGAGGCTTAATGTGGTCGAGTGCACACTGCAGTGAGGGGCTTTTCCATAGAGTGCAAGTAAAAAGCCCAGAGTGGGGACATTTGTTATCTATCACAACGGTATGTCTGTACAATGGAGAGTTGAAAATATATTGGAAAACATTAACTTCAGAGGTTTATTCAGTACATAAAAATGTCTCTGAACATCAAGTATCCTGCATTGCTTTAATATCTATGAATAGCATTTTTGGGGAAAACACTGCTGGTTACAGTTAGATGGAACCCTAGATAATATCACACAACAAGGTAGAAAAAACCTGCAATCTTGTAAATACATCAAAATGAGAACTGTATCATAAAACTGTAGTGAGATGAAAATGAATAATGAGCTAAACCTAAAACATATAAACTCAATTTCAGGATATAACAAACTCTTCAATTTGCTACTTAATCCCTCTAGTTCTTGATTAAACTCTTACTGATAATGAATGCCAATGTGCCACCTTTGTTTTCCCTGATAGGGTTTCAAATCATCTCCCCTAACATGGTTCTTCGCAGTCTCATCTTCCACCTACAATGAAACGATAGCAAACTTAATTTAAATTCCACCAGCTCATTCCACAAAATGAACGTTTTTGTTTTGATTAAGGCCTTTCTGACGAGACCGTTTATAATCATTATATTCTAATTAAGTCGAATGCTCAGAAGCTTTTTTTCAGTTATATGGATCTGAGCTTACAACCAATGGGAATTCGTTGGAAATAAGTCACATATGAAACTTGGCAATTTTGCTATAAGGCTTTTAGTAAAGTTCCAATACTCAAGTTATGGCATCTAAAGAAATGTTGGAGCTATGCTTTACCAAAGAGAAGTGTTTTTAGGAATATGCCCCTCAGGAATCACAGTTTGTGACATCAAGCCCTTTATTAGGTGAATCAGTTGCAACAATGGGCTGGGAACAAAAGGCCTGCAAACTCAATTCCCTGGACTCTGATGGATGAACACTGATCACAGAAGAGATGGAGGATGATGGCACTGCAGATTGAGATGAAGAAGCCTGAGAATCAAAGCTGCATCAGATACCTTTTCTGATGTCGACCCCCCTCAAAGAGCCAATGGAACAATGAGGTACGTGATTATGCGGATCCCGTAGTTCTGTTGTTTTTCCCCAAACATGATTATCTATTCTGCTCCGCTGTCGGGAGCTTCAGACCTCCTGGAGTTCTAATTACTATAGGAACATGGCAATTCTCCCCTAAGACATCAGAGATTACATCTTTGTTCCATAATATATATTTATTAAGGGTATTTGTATTTATGGGGCAGAGGAAGATACACTTAAAAAATTATATGTTGGACTAACGTAACTGTGTTATGTCAACAGAATGCACATAACTGGGTTATGTTGCATTGAAGTAACATTATAAGTTCGGTAACACCGTAATGAATAATATTACTTAAATGTAACATAACTCAGTTATGTGCATTCTGTTGACATAACACAGTTACGTTAGTCCAACATATAATTTTTTGTGTGTAGGACTCTAGGGGAAGACGGACATGAAGGTCACAGACATTCGGTCAAGCCAGGGCTCAATCTCAGGTTGCATGTGTGGTCTTGAATCGGGAGCTTCAAGCACTCAGAGACACTGTCACCGGATGTATTTAAAAAATGATGTTTTACCACCATCCAGCAGGTTGTCAGAAATGTAGACGTGTCTTCTCGAGTCTGTGTGGCATAGTGGGCTAAGTTGCTGAATTGCAGGACAGTCTACGTCATCACAGTCAGCTGTGAGAGCCTGACTATCGGTCTCTGACTTTTCACAGACCTCCTGCAAGAGCGAGTGCAAATTGGCATAGCACTACCTTGGAAATTAATGCTACCTCAGATTATCTGTCCTGCCACGGTTTTCTCCAGCAACTCCTTGTGTGCAGATCAGGCACCTGTTTATTCAATCGCAGAAGTATAGTTGGTGAATGTAATCATCCCCTACATAAGCTCACTAAAGGCTTCTGTGTTGGATGAACAGTGCAAAAAGAAACGGTGGCTGCGCGCCCCTCGCCATTCCACAGATCAGTCCACGGAGATGCAGAGCACGAATGCACAAAGTCGTTCTGATTCTTATAAAACTGCTCGCTCAACCAGGGGGTATATATGCCAGTATGTTTTGATGAGAGAGAATTTTCAGGTCAATAACCAAACTGGAGAATGAACCTGCCCATTTTGTGTGCATTCACAGAATTTAAACATCTGTAACAACAATGAAGCAGCTGTACTGCCAAGAACCCTGTGCTACTCCAGTTAGGTCATCAGATGTTATCACATATTATAACCTGCACCACTGTAGTAATAGTATTTTTGTCTTTCACATATCATTTTATTTTGATGAATACATCGGTCCTGTCTCTTTTTTTGTACTGTCGCCATCATGCCACAGAGAATTTTTCAGTCATGTTCATTGATTCTGCTGTGTCATGGAGTGGCAACGCATCTGCATGCAGCTAAGTGACTTGCTACTCCTTTTATCCCTGCTCTGACGGCTGTCTACATCTAGATGTCTAATCCAACTGAAGGGAGTGTTGGCTTTACTTTGATGAAGTGTTTGTGGACGGAATCGATGAGCTCCACTGTCTCTCTAAAGTGTACCTCCAGACTGACTAGCAGCACTGCTTTTATCAAAGGCTTTTAAAGTTGCTTGCTAACAGATGAAAATAAGATGTACTTCCATATCTAGGATTGTTTCAGAGGATATAATACATCATGCTGGGTATCCAAGTACAAATATAATGAATTGTTGAACAGGTATTATTGTCTTAACACCGATCAGCCATAAAGGGCTCAAAGGTTTGCATACACCTGGACAATTGTGTACAAAAATGTACAATTTTTAAAGAAAACATGAGCAGGCAAGACAATGTTTTTCTATTTCTCATGAGAATCATATTCAACTGTAGGTCATAACATAATGACACAATCATAAAACAGAACATGGCAACAAAGAAAATAATCAAATTACCTAAAAAAATTAAGAAATTAGTTCAAAAGTTAGCATACCCTCGGTTCTCAATATGCAGTATTGCCTCTTTTAGCATCAATGACAGCATGCAGTTGTTTGTGATAGTTGTCATGAGGCCCATTCATCTTGGCAAAATGCCTCTAGGTCATGCAAAGCCTTTGGTCATCTTGCATGAACTGCACGTTTGAGATCTCCCCAGAGTTTCTCGATGAAATTAAGGTCAAGAGACTGTGATGGCCACTCCAGAACCTTCAGCTTTTTCTGCTGTAACCACTGGATGGTTTCCTTGGCCTTGCGCTTAGGGTCATTGACGTGCTGGAAAGTCCAAGAGCGTCCCATGTGCAGATATCGTGCAGAAGAATGCAAATTGTATGCCAGTATTGTTCACAAGGTTTCCAGTGCCTTTAGAGCTCACACATTCCCAAAATATCAGTGAGCCACCACAATGCTTCACAGTGTGGATGGTATTTCTTTTCACTTTAGGCCTTGTTGAACCCTCTCCAAACATGCACTCATCTTGCCATCAATTTTCACAAGGTTCTCTGTGACTTTAGAGCTCACACAGCCCCAAAACCTTAGTGAGCCACCTTGGCTTGGTATCAAGAGATCTCCAAATCTTTCACTTCTCAAAACGTGATTGAACAGTACCTTGACATTAATTGCAATTTAAAATGCCACAGGTGCAGTTAATTAAACTGCAATTGCCATTTTAACCTGTGTTTGTCACCTTGTGTGTCTGTAACAAGGCCAAACATTCAAGGATATGTAAACTTTTAATCAGGGCCATTTTTTGTGATTTCTGTTATCAGTATGGTTTACAAAGTTGCCAAACAAAACAACTGTGTGATAATTAATGGCTTCATATGATCACTATCCTTACATTATTGTCAGATTTTTGCATGTGCATCAGTGAGCCTTGGCCGCCCGCCCATGACCCTGTTGCCAGTTTACCGCTTTTTCTTTCTTAGACCACTTTTGATAGGTACTAGTGGTTAAATTGGGCCTGAGCTCTCAGGGGCTTAGCTCCGGCACATAAGCCTGCTTGTTTGTGTCTGGATGTGCCTGCTTGCAGTCAGTTGCCTACTGGAAATATGTGACATAAAATTTGATGAAAGTGATGCTTTTTAAAAAAAAACATATTTCTGACAATAAATAAAATATTTTTTAAATGGCATGACTTTTTTGTCCCGGCAGAGCTGAGATGAGAACAATCAGAAGATGGCCGTATTCTTGTTCAGATTAATCTTGTTCAGCTTAATCTCGTTTTCAGTCAACCATCACACACCGCTCGCGCATTGCGCATCAATGTAGGTTTTATGCTACATTCAGACCGAACACTAATTGAGCTTAAAACTTGCTTCTATCGCGTCTAGTTGGACTTGTGAACAATAGACAAGCTTTCGAGGCAGAATTGCGGTGAATTGCATTTTTCCCCAATAAGATATAAACAAATCACCATACTCTTAAAACTATGAATAAGGGACAGCACAATTCATGTGTTAATATTGCTCTAACACATTTTGTGTAAAATGTTCAGCATTGTAAATAATCCAAAGTAAAAGTACAAGGCTTGGTTCATCCATTTTGGGAAGTTTTTAATTAAAACCTATGACCAGGTAAAGGAGATCATAAATAACCATTGACCATAAGGAATACATTTGACTCTTTGTTTTTAATTAATAAATAAATGTTTAGGTGTGAGCTCCCTTTACCTGGTCATTTTGGTGTTAATTGGTATTGCTGGGGAGAGGGCACATGACAATGCAGACAAATGGTTGATTTTTCAAAAATATTTCCCGGGGGTACTGACCACTGCAGACCGGGAATACCCCACCAGAACTGCAGTTTTGGAGATGCTCTAAACCAGTCGTCTAGCCATCACAATTTGTCTCTCGTCAAAGTCACACAAATCCTTACACTTGCCCATGTTTCCTTATTCAAATGCATTCACTTTAAAGACAAAATGTTAACTTGCTGCCTAAAATATCCCACTCACTGACCAACCCAGTATCACAGCCAGGCTTGTGATACACACGCTGGTCCATCGGGTTTGGTGTGTCCTTGTCACGCTTTGCCTCGTCAAGGCGTTAACATTACACGCATTACGAAGGTGCTCTACCAGCAGGAGGTGATACTTATGGAATCGCATATAGTGGAGTGTAAATTGCGTAGATTTTGCAGGTTGGTAGGATGTGGATGGTGCACACATACTTTTTTACTCACTATTCCAGCGCGATGCAGACATTAACTGCAAGGGTTCAGAGTGGTTAAGCCAGAGATGCTCACAAGTCTCTGAGCTAGAGTCCAAGTCAAGTCTCAAGTCTTTGAGCTAGAGTCCAAGTCAAGTCTCAAGTCTTTGAGCTAGAGTCCAAGTCAAGTCTCAAGTCTCTCATGGTTATGAGTGTTGTATTACCTGCTGCGTTCCATCCAGGCTGCTTAGAACACTAAATAGCTATACAGTATAAGAAATTTAAAGCATGTAAATGTAAATTTGGTATATAATCAGTGTAAACAGGCTATTGACAAAAAACACCAGGAATACTTTAGTTTAAAATTAATAACTATATTTTGTCTAACATAACATGGACATACAGGATAGTTCACACCAAATATTGAGGTACTAAAGAAGAACGAATTTGCTTGTCTGTTGCTGAATCATAATGAAAGACCTCACCACCTGTTGTGCAGGCGCTGTGGGGCCATGAGAACTTAATACAGAAAATATTATACCTCACCGTGCCATAATTAACATCCTCCTCCCAATTAGTGCAAACTGTAAAAAAAACAAATTGTAGCAAAATGCAAAACACTATTGCTGCCAATCACAAGGTCAATTATTAGACAGTTACTCTAAAATTATTAACAATAATAATTAAAAAGCACAACCATGTAATGTGCACTGCGTCTACAACTAATGACAGCTTATAAACTACGTTAAGTCAACACATCCCCCAGAATCTCAAGTCCAGTGTAACGTTAACTATATAAAACAGGTAACGTTACATGATCAACAATTAACCTGTAACCTGTTTGCAGCCACTTAATAATTAACGTGGTGGCAGCCAGCGGGACGTAAAGGATTACATTCATCAACTACCACAAGGTTAGCAAGCAAACAAATGCTCATTCATCTTTTCCTAACATCTAGCGAATGACAGTCGGAGTAACCTACCGTTGCCTTGGACGTAGCCAAAACAAGAAGCAAGCTAACGTTAAATGGCCAATGCTGAGCTAAAGATGTTTACAGAGAATGAAGCTTGTTTATTAGTGAAATTATTAGTATCATGGAATGGTAGTTATTGACTGTAGCCTACATTGATGGCTTGCAATATCGCAATATATATCGTTGGGAAACAAAATATCGCAATGTAATTTATTTCCAATATCGTGCAGCCCTATGGCCAATGCTGAGCTAAAGATGTTCGCTAACCTATTAGGGTGCGTTTGCAGGTGCCTAGTAAAATTTGATGTGGTTGAACCAGAGTCCTTTATCGTAATAGCATATATTTTGCATTCAGCGCTTCTTTTGTTGTATGACGTTTTTAAAGCCAGAGCTTATGATGAATGGCACAATAGATGCCGGTGCGGTCGACATGTTTGTGTTGTCCTCTCTCACCTGTGGCCACGCACGGCAGATACCCACATTACGTAGTACTTAGGTTACGTAGGTATTTTATAATGCGGAGAGGGAAATAAAATTCAGCTTATCAGACGATTCCTAAAAATAAATATTGTTCACGAGTCACGCAACTCGAGTCCGAGTCGAGTCTGAAGTCTTTTGAGGACGAGTCTCAAGTCAAGTCTGAAGTCACTGTGTGTGCAACTTAAGTGCGACTCGAGTCCGAGTCTCAAACTCGAGTCCCCATCTCTGGGTTAGGCTTAGGGTAAGGGTTTGTTTAAGGCTTTGATCGAAATAACAGCCTCGGTTCTGAGTCGTTAAGGTTAGCGTTTGGGTAAGGCTTAGATCGAGTTAACGGCAACGTTTCTGAGTTGTTTTGTCCATGGCGAGGCTGAAAAAGCGTGTGTATTACACGCATAGGTAAGGTGAATCAGCGTGTTTATTACACGCTTGGGCGAGGCAAAGCATCACAGTGACATGCTGGACCAGCGTGTGTATTACACGCCTGGCCGTGATAATGGGCTGCACTGACAGGTGCCATGATAACAAGATTATCAGTGTTATTCACTTCACCTTTCAGTGGTCATAATGTTATTGTTGATCAGTGTACATCAGCCGCGGTCGGTGAATCTTAATTGGGGAGGACGGGCTCGTATTACGAGTGAATGGAATGTGTGCAAATCAAAAAAAACAATTGGTTTTGTTCGTTGCGCACCATTCCATTCACTCCGGTGCCGAGCGTAATACGAGCCCGTCCTCCCCAATTAAGATCCACCGACCGTGGCTGGTGTACATACTGTATATTATTACACTAATAAATTAATTACAGAAAGTTTAATTACATGGTGGCAATAGTGTATGCACTTAGTGTGGTAGGGATAAATGTTTTAATTTATATTCTACACTCTGTAAGGGATAATAAAGTAGCCTTAGGATAAGTCTGTCTGATTAATCACTTAATATGAATGTATACAGTGTATGTGACATATAGTTTCTAAATTAGACAATGTTACATTTAGCTCTGAACATTTTGGACAAGTGATCCAATTACTTTCATGTCTCGCAATACTTAATTTGGCTAGCTAGTTGGGTAACTACTTAATGTTAATGTGTAACTTGTAGAGGTGTCAACTCAAGGCTGCGAGGTACATAACAGCTACTTGCACCACACAACTGTAGCTCAAGATTAGAGCATCTTCTGAATGATTGAAATGTAAATTTAAAGTAATATGTAGCTGGAACAGTTAATGGACATGTTTCCTTTTCACACAATTCTTACAATTATGAGTGACAAAGAATGTCTTACAGTCAGTGTCATCAGACTGGGGGAAAAGGGGTACTAAGGATATAGTGCCTTAACATTGGAGACTGGAGAGGCCCTCAAATCTGGAAATAATTAGGTAAGGGGCCCACAGAGACAGCCTACATTATGTACAGGTCCAAGAATGTTGTGTATGCCATTGAATACAGAAAGTATTTTCTGAAGATAAAGACTTTATTTAACTGGTTTTGAAAAACCTGGTTTGTACCCATGACGTCAAGCAAAGCAAATGCAACCCTCAAATGTTTTCTTACTAGACCAAGTGAGGAGGAAATATCTTGAAATCATCTAACTATGGGTAAATATGACATTATCCAAAATCCATAAATATCCCTTTAACCACTGGCAGGAGTCTAATTGTTATTCTTCAGTCAAGCTCATGCACACGTTTTGTTCTCCTCCCTGCAACACAACCATAGAGAAGAACAAAACGAGGATGGTAAAGGATCCCTGGGCATACATGAGCAACCACAACAGAAAACAGGCACTAAGAAAAGACATTATCCACTCCAAAGATCTCCTTTTGTCGCCTGGCTGATCTCTCTGCTCTCATACCCCACCAATCTCCCTTCTTCACTCCCTCCTTACCTGCCGTCACTGCGGCTGAACGGAAGAGACAGGGAGAGAGAAACAGAGAGGGAGGGTAAAGGGAAGGAGGGGTCGGTCTCCAGGCAAGGTTTTAATGAACGCTCTTTGATGTACATGCCATGATTGTGAAGCGCTTGGGTCCTCTTCAAAAGGGCCGCACGTCTCGTCTGAGATGCACTCCCCTCCCACCCTCCCACCTTCCCACTCTCAGCATCCGTCTCTCCATGATCAGAGATATGGATCATGTGTTAACTAAACACACAGGTCCCCATCTCATTACACAGTGGACTTTGATGCACGCACACGTGGATAAAGGATTCTGGGATAGGGCTGCCGATTGGTTGTCGCCCCCGGTGACAGTACCGTGGCAGTGGCACTCTGTTATCTCAACAAAGTGGGTCCGGGGGCTATCATACAGACCACCCTCCTCTCTCCATCACTCCCTTCCGCCTACTTCTCCTCCCTCAACCTCATTCCTTTTCTCTTTCATTTTATAATTTTCCTCAAACATTCTTTCCCCTAACACATCAGATTACAACAGTTTGCTTTTCTACGATGCATATTAAAAACACTACTTCAAATGACTATTTGAATTGAGTTATTTGTTCTCAGTAAGAGAAAGCTTTTACTGAATAGGAAAGGTACTGAATTGTTCCTAGAATGTTCTGTTCTTGATTTAGACCACCTATCATCATGTGATGTGTTTAACTGGGTTGGGCTGGCACGAGGGTGGGACGGTGGGGAAGATAGTCCGGGCAGCTTCGAAGCCAAGACAGCGCTGTATTAGTCTAACATTCTAAACTTCATAATTCAAACAAAAATTCACAAGTGGCCGTGTCTAGTGAATCGCACAAACAAAAACAAAAAGTGGCCGCTGCTAGAGACTCGGGGCCTGGGACCAGGCAAGCACTGAGTGATTCTATGCCCCTTGTATCCCAGCCCTGTATTTGAAGGGCGCCCATTGAGAGATTAATGGTCTGAAAGAAAACATTAGTGCAGCAGCATGGTTCAGTCTCAACTATTTCTTTCCCTCTACATCCCTTTATTCATCCTCCTCTCTCTGTCTTTGTGTACTGCTCATTCTCCCCCTCTGTTGCTTTACCCTCCCCTCCCTCTCACTTGCTATGTGTCCTATGCTTTCTTCACCGTGTGTTGACAAAATGAAGTCAGCACCCTGACTCTTTGTACTAGGTGTTTTTCCACATGTGGCCAAACAGACAGTTTTATGCACTTTTTTAGAGGTCTTCAGGAACACAGAACAAAGGACCAGGCAGCCAGGGAGGGGAGAATGTAACTACGATTTTAGGAGGATTATGTATTAGCTATATTATTATGTTTTCTGATATCGTGTACATGTTTCAAATGATATTACAATACTCTACACGTAGGTGAAAGAATATGTAATAATAACAGTAAGTATAACAATTGCATTCAGTATGCAATGTACATGTATACAGTCAATGCAGTCTCAACAACATGTCCATGTCAAGACTATTACTGCCATATATACAACTAGCAGATTTCTATCCAAAGAAACCCCTATTTTGTGTCTCTAGCCATTTTCAAAGTACTTTTACTCACACTATCAGTAACAGTCTACAAACATATTATTTGGTTGAATAATCTGCGTCACCAAATAGCTTTGCAATTAGATTATCTGATGTCTATCTAGGCCGGTCAATAATGACTGAGCTGTACACTTGTTTCATATTGGCAGTGTGGACAGAAAAAAGCATGTGCCAAAATGTTTTCAGATGGAAATGTTTTCAGATTTTCCCATGATGTCTTATCACTAGTATTAATTGCTGGTCTCCTTGAGAAGCTTGCCAATGCAATTTCCGAGGTCAGTAAGTTTTGTGAAGCTGTCATATCTCTTGCAAACTATCACAATTGTTAACCTGTGAGTGAGAACTGACTATTTTAAGTGATGTATTAATCAAATTAGCAGTTTGACGGAAATTAAAAATGAAGTTTGCATAAAATGATTTTGCATATTTTTTTGTTTTTTACATAGCAGCCTTGCTTTAGTGGCTACTTTTTATTTGTTGTTTGAACTAAATATAACAATGTTAATGTACAGTATATATATGTAATGTTGCGTTGAGATGAACGAGCCAAACGCAGTAGAGATTACTTTGTAATTTATTCACCTAAAACATGTGAAACACAAAAAAATCCTAAACCAACAAGGCTTGAACAAACTAATAGGCCACAATAAAGAAAAACAACCTGTAAAACTACAGGCTTCCTAAAGTACAGAGTATATCAACGGCACGTCTCTGGAGTAAATAGGATATCTTCCACAACATGGCATAATACAAGGTGTCAACACACAATACAGGTACCAAGAAGGAATAATCTCCCACACCCTAACCTAATTTGAGCCAGACCCGATCGCCTGTTTGGTACGCCGTCGTGTCCCCACGGCATGCAGTACGGGGCCTTCATCTACTGTCCTCTCCCCTGTGTCACGCTGGTGAGATTATAGTAGGGACAAATCTCTTCTGGTGAGGAATCAATCTCCTCGCTGCCCAGATGTTTTCCAGGTTTAAGTGATCAGTCCAAATGAGAAAAGGGTTTTTAGACCCCTCAAGCCAGTGACTCCATGCCATAAGGGCTTTGATGACAGCTAACAGTTCCCAATCGCCGACATCACATTTTCATTCTGCAGGCATCAGCTACCTCAAGTGAAAGGCACAGGGATGAAGTTGTGCCGGTGTACCAGACCGCTGTGGTAGTACACCCCCCACTCCACTCTCGGAAGCATCAACCTCCACAATGAACTGTATTGACGGGTCAGGATGAGCCAACACAGGAGCAGTAGAGAACAGGCCCTGTTTGCATCAGCGTTCCATCGCAGCCTAGTAGGCCCACCCTGCAACAGAGATGTGATCGGGCCTGTGTAATGTTTCCCAGTTCCCCTTCCCTGGAAACTGCCACTTCCCTAGTCTACATTACTCAGAACTACAATTCCCATTCCCCAGTTCTTCTTCCTGTGGACTACAGCTTCCCTAGTCATGCCTCCTCTGAACTACAATTCCCATACCCGGACTCAATCACACTGATTCTGAACACCTGCTCTCACACCATCTGTATTTAAGCCACACACACACCATTGCCTCTTCGCGAGGTATTGTTTGTTAGTGAACCTGCTGAGCTATTATTCCTGTTCTGCCTAGATTGGAGTATTTCCTTCCTGTACCTGTTTTGCCTTTTGACCTGAGTTTTGGATTATTCCTTTTGTACCTTTGTTCCTGTGATTACCTGGACCTGTTTTGTCGTAGGACCTGATATTTGGATTATTCCGTTGGTACATTTACCCTGTGATTCTTCTGTGTTGCCGAACCCTGCCTGCCCACTGACCATTCTGATTCTTCTTGGTACCGTATGTATGACCATTATTCCAGTGTACCTTACTCTGCTTGCCCTTTCTGACAATTATTCATTACAGGAACAAGCTGTTGTACAGAATCTGTATCAAAGGAATTTTGAATATATTTCTACTTTACATGAACCTGAGTTTGCCATTTATTCATATACTTTATATGCCATTGCTGACAAGCACGCTCCATACACCAAGGTTAGGGTGAGATTCATTTAATTACAGAATACCTCGCCAAAATATAAAAATGGCTGGGAGTGAGCCATTTTTCAGTGGCTGGGCCCAGGAGGATCCTCTATGGGACCTCTACGAAGCCTCCTATGAGGACTTTTTAGTCAGGGAGGCTATGGATGGGGACTACATCCTTCCCCGTCGTGTCTTTGAGACACCTGCCCCTTTTGAAGCTCCAAAGAGGGCACCCAGTTCCTGTTCCAAGACTGTGGCTCCCAGTCCCAGTCCAAAGATGGCTACCAGCCCCAGTACCGAGAAGGCTACCAGCCCCAGTTTAAAGAAGGCTACTAGTCACAGTTCCAAGAAGGCTACTAGTCACAGTTCCAAGAAGGCTACTAGACCCAGTTCCACTATGGCTACCAGCCCCAGTTCTAAGATGGCTACCAGTCCCAGTTCCAAGAAGGCTACTAGTCCCAGTTCCACTATGGCTACCAGCCCCAGTTCTAAGATGGCTACCAGCCCCAGTTCTAAGATGGCTACCAGCCCCAGTTCCAAGATGGCCACCGGCCTCAGTTCCCAGAGGGATTTAATCTTCAATGAATTAAGGAACGACCCCGAAGTTGATGGGGACTATCGGGAGTGGATGAACCAATGCGGCCAAGCCATCAGTGCCTGTCCAGACTTGGTTAGCCAGTTCTTCACATGGAGGGCCGGTTATGGGTCACTCCAGACAGAGGCTGAGATCTTTCTTGTGAAGCGGCTGCTCACCCGATCCCCTCAGCTAATGCCCTGTTTGGAAGCCATTCGGGCCTCTCGATGTCCTGGCAGGACCCTACTCGCCCAAGTTCCCTGGTCACCAGAGGTTGCAGTTTCCGCTCCACGGCCACAAGAGGCCGGTGTTTCCGCTCCACGGCCAGCTAAGATCATCCAAGTTTCCAGACCAGAAGAGGTCATCCAAGTTTCCAGACCAGTAGAGGTCACCCAAGTTTCCAGACCCGTAGAGGTCACCCAAGTTTCCAGACCAGTAGAGGTCACCCAAGTTTTTTTTAGACCAGTAGAGGTCACCCAAGTTTCCAGACCAGTAGAGGTCACCCAAGTTTCCAGACCAGTAGAGGTCACCCAAGTTTCCAGACCACCAGAGGTCACCCA